>CABHPR010144439.1:19603-54788 GCA_902168415.1 Peromyscus melanophrys | reverse complement strand
ATACCCAAGACTAGAGGGAAACTCCCTTCGCAGGTCATATCACCTACAGGCACGGAGATATCTACACGCACTTGTATGTGTGCTCTGCTCATTTTGGGATTGGGGATATTACTATTAGGGTGTAGAAGATTTGCTTCATACAGGGAGTTATGGAGCATCTTCAGGGGATCTGAGACCTAGAAAACAGCAGTCCTATTCAAGGAAGACCATGTTACCAGGGAGCCCAGTTATCAATCAACGTACCACAAAAATTAAACCGTCTCTTAGAACAGCAGTTGAAGCACTTTGGGCAATGAATTCTTAGGGGGTGGCAAAACACATGAAATCTAGTCATCACATTTTACAGCGGATCTGCTGCTTGATAAACCACAACTGGAGAGTAGCCTGTTAGCAAGAAGGCCATTTCTAAGAAGAAAATGAGTTTGTAAAAGATCCGTTTGAATTATTAACTGCAAAGAAGTGGCTGGAGAAGACAGCAGTTGCTGGTAACACTGGCTTTTCTTCTCACGTGTATGATTAGAACAAAGGGAGGCACGAGAGAGCAAAGCAAAGACGGAAAAGCAAATTTCCCTCTGACATAAGGAGGCACATTTTCACGCAGTGCCTCGTCGATACATGGAGAGGCCACCTACCAGGTACAGAAAAACACAGCGGCCATTGTGAGTGCAAACAGATGCCGAAGCCAGGGAAAACAACACTCATTTTTACCAAACATCATCTTTTCTGCTTACAAAGGCATTTCTTTAACCAACTGGACTTATCTAGCCTTCCCTCTGCATCTTGTGGATTTCCACTCCCCACTCCCAGATACCCCAAACCAAATTCAATTTAAAATGCAAGCCATGCTGGAGGTCACAAGGAAATGACCAAGATGACCACTGATGCCTTCCCATTCTGAAGCTGTAAGCAGAGGAAGAATCGATGCAAAAGGAAAAACAATGCCAGTGTTTTCCAGTTCAATATTTCTCAGCACATTAATGATGTGATTTGAAATCCTTCAGCTGAAATGAAGCGTGTAAACATGTTAAGCAGGTCACAGTGGTCAATTCTCTCCTCTGATTTTACAAGTTTGCATTCTCCATGTTGTAAGGAGAGGAATAGATTTTACCCTATTTTATTTCTAGAAAATAATCTGAGTGATGAAAGTCAACCCAGTGGAGGAAAGCAGTCACATGCTCACTGCTACTGAAGATTCCTGAACACCATTTCATCTTCTCCGCCATAAAAAGCAGCTCTCAGGGCACCCCTGTCTTCTTCAAACCTTTGGGAAGAAAACTTGGAAGTCTCTCTAGAGGATGTAAGGTGCGATGCTTCAGGATATGTGGCTCTCAGCAATGTCATAAGCACTGACCACGAGGAATGTCAAGGTTTCCTTCTGTATCGATAGCATGCATTCCTTTCTTGAATAAAACAATTGAATACAAGATCAGTCGAATTATATGTAGAGCCACCATGGACTAAAGTACTCTTCTAATTTAAAAGAGAAAGCTGCAGTGAGAGAAGGGTTTCTGTCTCTCATGGTGCAGCTCTCATCAGGGCAGAGACAAGCTTGGGGCAGCAGAATGCGGGAGGGAAGAGCTGGTCTTTAGATATGGGGGGGGGGGTGGAGATTGACTTTTTGCCAAGTTCTGGGCTGACAAAGCCGTAGGATTGAGAGAAGCAGCTTTACTTGAATTACCACTGTTGTATATTGCCTTGGCTGGGGTGCTTTAATGGAAGTTCTCCCGTAGCAAGGCCGACATTAACTTAGGAAGCATGTGTGTTCTATGAAGTTACATTTATGACCTAGAGAAAGGAAGGTCATTTCATGTGTGTTGATTTTCTGTGTGTGGAGCGTTTTTCTAGCCATCACTTAAAAATTGACTCACTAGTCCCCACAGGCCCAGTAAAATAGGTATCCTTTTCATCATTCACTTTAGGTAGAAGCCACTACCCAGAGATGGCGTGTGGCCTGTTCCACAGTGCCTTCAGTTTTCACTGCACAGGTGTTTGTCCCCAGCACCTACCGAACAGAAGGCTGGGCAGACAAACATCTCCTTCCTTCAAAATGTCTGCAGACCACAAGGTGACAAGCTACCCATCAGCATTCCTGAAAGGTGTGAAGCAATTCCCAGTCCCTACAGGTCGACTAGAGGGTTAGGAGTGGGGAAACGGGAGCAGAGAAAACTTTAGCCCTCATAATGAGGGCAATTATGACCGAGCCTTTAGTAATTACCACTTAGAGCTTGGAAAAGGTGGTTCTCTATGGGGTGAGAATGAATTCTTACATAATGCTAGGGTTTTGCTGACAACGACAAATAGACTCAGGGAGGTTACAATTGTTTGTGGAAAAACCTTGAGGACACTTTTAAAAACTAGATGCTTATCTGCCCTCTGACCCAACAGTTCTACTCTCAGATATGTCCCTAAGAGCAGTGAAAATAGATGTCTAAAAAAAGACTTTAAGAAAATGGCCCTGATATTAAAATGTAGGATGATTAGGCATCATCAACAGGCAATGGATGGACAGTCTGTTACAAATCGCCTTAAAAGAAAGCCCAGTGCAGAGGATAGCAAACAACATGCTTGTGCTGGGTGAACGCAGACATGCAACTGGTTGTACAGTGTAGGGTTCCCATTATACAAAGCTCCCGAGCAGCAGTTCTCAACCTGTGGGTCACGACCCCTAAGCCATTGGAAAACACAGATATTTACACTGTAATTCTTAACAGTAGCAAAAAAAAAAAAAAAAAAAGCAGCAACGAAAATAATTTTGTGGTTGGGGGTCACCACAACATGAGGAATTGTATTGAAGTATCACAGCATAAAGAAGGTTGAGAACCATTGCTCTAGACAAAAGGATCTCTTTGGGGAATCAAAGCAGTATACTTTTGTCTCTGGGACAGGCAGCACAGGATTTACTACAAGGCAATGTGAGGGCATTTCCTGGGGCTGGCAGTGTTCTACATCTTGACACAAGTTTAGCTAACATAGAGATACGTATTTGTCAAAACCTGCTTTATGATAACGAGATGTGTATATTCCACTACAAACAAACTTTACCCCAAGATGGCAGGAGAAGGCTGAACAACCACTGAGCTCTAGTGCAGGCACGTATATATGATATATATATATATATATATATATATATATATATATCAGAAAATGCTCTGATCTCTGCTGCCTATATAAAATATCAAAAATCAAAATGGACTGATAGATAAATTGATATATAAGGAAAGGATATTTAAATACCAACTATAAATCTAACTGTGAATATTTGCTGTGTTACTGTTTTAATTGTTCTATGTATTACAAATTTGTCCCAATAAAATACTAGGAAAGTACAACATAAGAATGTATTAAAAGGCATATTTTAAAGGGGAATTAAATATTTGAATTATCTAGAAATTAAAAGTACTTTGTAGGTTAGAGATAGTCTCAGTGGTAGAGAGCTAGCCTAGCATACATAAGGCTCAATCTCCAGCAGCACAAAAATAAATAAACATTTTAAAAATAAAGCTTTGCTTTTTTGAAGTCACCTCCATTATTGAAATTTGGGAAGAAATGAGCAGAGGCCCAGCAGCACTGAAAAGCATGGCCAAAGAGGGTCCTCTCTACAGCATTAAGTGTGCTTTACCTGTAGCTTATCAATAACTAGAAAATAAATTCAACTGAGTTTTTACTTTTACCAAAAAAAAAAAAAACTGCGAAGAATAAACCTATAACTCTTGAATATGAGCCCATTTTTAGCAATGTTTTAAAGAAATACTTCTATTATTTTTAACTACATATTTTAATTATATTTTTAGTATATGATCATGTGTCTGTATGTGTCCATGTGCCTGTCTGTCTGTATGCAGCCAGGGTTAGAGTTGGGAGCCACCCAAGATGGTTATTGAGAAGTGAACTGAGTGTTCTGCAAGAGCAACACACACTGAGCCCATCTCACAGCCTGGACGCTGGGGTTTTTTTTAAACATCTATAGCTTGCCATATAGAAAAGTTGAGAATGCTCCCTGAGTACACAGAGAGGAAAGGGTGATCATGTGACCCCACCACCAACACCAACAGCAAACACCACTGACCACTTGAGAAACACATCCCAATCACTTCTCTCTCCACATTCCTTACAGCACTGGATGCTAAACACAATATTTCAGTACAGGATAAATATGTTCATGTAAATCCAAGTTTAGGAAAATTAATTCTGAGGGTGACATTGTGTTATTTTGTTACATTTACTGTGAAATTGTGGGCATCTAGATTGTTTTATTTGCTATCAAAAATAATGTTGAAGGGTGACATCTTTAGACAAATATTTCATAGTGCTATTACTTAGGACAAAGAAGTTCTGTAATGGAGTGGGGCATGACAGCGCATGCCTTTAACCCAGGCATCAGAAGAGGCAGAAGCAAGCTGATGTCTGAGTTTGAGGCCAGTCTGGTTTACTTAAGGAGATACAAGGGAGAACAGCTACATAGTGAGACCTTGTCTTAAAAAATTAATAAAAAACCCGCTGGAACTTTACATTTAATGTACTATCTTAGTTGGCATCTGGATTATAAGATTCCCTGTGGAGTCATGACCAAATGTCCCTATTGCTACCAATAGATCAATGATATCAGTTAATGGTAGGCTGACTAGTCAGCATCCAGAGGTTCATAGCAAGAGCCCTGCTGCTCTTGAGTTCACATCGACAGTCTAGCGCACTGACAGGGATGTCAGAATGGTTCATATGCTTTGAAAGTGTCCCTTTCAGTGGGGCAGTGGTGGTTCACTCTTTTAATCCCAGCACTCGGGAGGCAGAGAAGCAGGTGAACTCAGTGAGTTCAAGGCTAGCTGAGTGAGTTCCAGGGCAGCTAGGACTACAGAGAGAAACTCTGTCCTGAAAACCAAAAAGAAGAAAAAAGTGCCCCTTTCTTCTGAAGTAAAACAGATATGAAAACCAGTCTTAGGTAAGGCAAGAGCCTTACCTGAAAACTCTGAGGAGCTGAAAGCAAGAGAGGGGCTTGACTTGGTGACGGGCTGTGAGGGAAGCCCGCCCTCAGAGGCACTGCTGGCCCCTGAGTACCTTCACCAAGAGCAGTTTCTTCATGACAGAAAGACAGACCTCTTGGACAGCAGTGGACATGAGAAAATAAGGTATTTCTGTGTGACTATAGAGAAAGGTGCGTGCTTGGAGAGCTGCTAGGAAGCGGAGATGTATTGTAAGGAGTTTAATTAAACTCAAAGTATCTGGGAGGCAAATGAACCCTTGCAAGGTGAAAAAAAGATCTGTTTCTCTCATTCTCTGCCTCAGTGAACGCACTGGTCAGATGGTGTTCTGGGGTGGCCAACAGCAGCCAGGAAGAGGTGATGGGTAAATATTCAGGAATTTTGCAAACCGGTTTGGTCACTTGAGATTAGCCGATAAGAGTGTGGACAGCAGGGACTCTGCAGCTGATACACTCATGGCTCCTTTCTCCACCACCACCACCCCCCGGGGGGGGGGGTCTCGTTTAGCAGCTCACCACACCCCAAACCCCCAAATGCCTCCCATTCCCTCCCAATTCTTGACCTATTGTTGCCAATGATCTGTTTGTTTTAAAACCATCCGGTTCAAAAGAGAGTGTGTCGTGTTCTCTCTTGGGTGTGATCTTATTCTTAGATTCTGTATTTTTGTTCATAACGTCTCAGTTTTGCAAACACAAGCATTCAAAGCTCAGAATCACAGTTGACACTTTCCTCACTAATAAACAAGTAGAAAAAGGGGTGGTAGAGACTATTCAGGTGGCATTAATTTCTCAACACTGTGTCAGCCTTGTCGCAAGCCTTATGCATACACTCGTAAAACAGCAACTGACAGAAAGTATTGTTTCAGTTCTGTTAAGGGAAACTTTGAATCCACGGAGGGTATGTCACTCACCAAATTGTCACAGCTGAGACATTTCCCAGCTATGACTTGAACCCAGGACACTTCATACAAACTCCACACTTAATGTAAAGTATTCCTGTCCAATTAGTTGCCAAAACCTGCCCCCGAAGGCTGTCTTCATGGTTTCTATGGAGAGTATTTATATGTAATGAAGTGTACACATCTTAAATGTACCCTCACTGAGTGTTGACAAACAGACTCCCTCAGTAACTCGTACAACTGTCAAGTTAAAGAGCACTTCCAAGTGTTCCCTCCTTGTTCAGTCAATGCTCCCTCACTGCAGTCAGGACAGTGCCACTATAACAAAACAACACCTTGTGTGACAAAGACACCCTCTCCTCACAGTTCTTAAGTCTGAGAAGTCCACAATCCAGGTGCCAGCAGACACAGTGTGGGGGGTGGGGCTCCTTTCCTGACCCACATGTTCACTTTCCTCACCTGTCCTCACAGTGGTTTCTGAGGCTTCAGAGTTGGAATAAAGGGCTTTAATGTCAAGGAGGAGAGCTTTGCCCTCTTGACGTAGCCATCCTCCAGAGGCTGGTCTCCATCTAATGTTGTCACAGGGAGATTGGATGACAGCGTATTAGTGAGGGACACCAGCTGAATGTGCATACCACTGCACAAGCCCTGGCTTACCTCATTGCTGATAAGCTTCTGTCAACTCTAGAAGTTGGTATAAGAGAAATTATATAGAAGACTCCCTTGTGGAAAGTCTTTTTATCCCTGTGCTTTGAGAATAATCCAGTTAATTTGTGTGTGACCATGGTGTGTACAGCTCCAATGCTGACTGAGTTAGATTCCACTGTACAGGTAACCTAATGTGTGTCCACTTTCTGTAGATAGGCATACCAATGGTCAGCTGCTGTAGCAAGGATACTGTTGACATGTACAAGTGGCGTTCTTAATAGATGTTCTCATTTCTTTTGGATATGATCTAAAAGTGTAGGTAGCAAAGATATGGGTGAGGCACATGCTTGCCAGATTAAATCCCAACATGACTTTGTCATTTCATGTTCCCATTCATAGTGTGTTATAATTCTACCATTCTAGCAAGTGTATACTAATAACTCATTGGTTTTAATTTGTATTTTTGATATATGTAAATCTAGACATTGGAAAAAACACAGGAGTGTACCTCAGTGAATTTATGATTATGACAAGACTCAAAAAATTAGCTATTTAAAAACAAAAACCAACCAACCAAGCAGACAAACAGAAATTAGGTATGGTGACGCACACCTTTAATCCCAGCACTCAGGAGCCAGAGGCAGGTGGAGCTCTGTGACTGAGGTGAGCCTGGCCTATGCAGTGAGTATTATTTAGTAAGGTCCTGTCTCAACAGACAAAACAGAAGAAGAGGGAAGGAAAAGCAGAGTCTGCAGAGGCACCTTAGTGAATAAAGACACACGGCATACAAGCGTGAGGACCTGAGTTCAGATCTCTAGAGCTCACATAAAAGGAGGACACAGCTGTATTCCTAGTGCACCAATCAGGGGACAAGAAGCAGAGACAGGAGGAACTCAAGAAGCTCACAGGCCAGTCTAATGTGTGCATCAGAAAACAAGCTTGTCTCCAGCAAGATGAGGGCAGAACCAACACTGAGATTGTCCTCTGGCCCCCACATGCACATACACACACACACACACACACACACACACACACACACACACACACACACACAACACACACAAAGAAAAGAGAGAGAGAGAGAGAGAGAGAGAGAGAGAGAGAGAGAGATATGCAGGTTATATGAAAAAAATCTTAGAATTCAACAATAAAATTCAGTGGGAAAGCCTGAACAAAAGACTTGACCAGGCCCTTCACAAACAGATGAACACAATCACGCAGTGGCCACAAGGCATGGGAAGCGTGTGTGGCCCTTCCTCTGTCCCCTCTGTGGGAGCAATCATCTTTTATTTTGGTTGCTGTTTGTACAAACACAGTTCCCTATCCAAACTGTACACAACTTGGAAGCAGAACAAATGTTGAAAGTGTCTTTGCACATCCCACTTGGTAACTTAAGACATTCACAAGTATTTTCAAATGATTGACCTAATGAGTTAAAAATGTCTATCATAAGACCTTAAGAAGGTCATTAATATCATAAACAAATTAAAAGGTAATGAGAGCAGTGCCTACATATGATGAGGAAAATAAATAACAAGAAATATAAGCCTTAAAAGGGGGAAAAGAAGTTCTCAAGGGTGGGTGAAATTACTGTCAAGATATGATATAAAATACAAAAGGAACCAAGGTTTGTAGAATAAAATGGCAGACAAAATGTGAAAGAAAGCTTTCCAAAAATAAGACATACGCTCTTTTCATGAGCAACCTGTCTCTGTGTGGGTAATTTTGCATCTCTGAAAGCCCAGGGGGAAGCTACCAGAGCAAAACAGGAAGCTGTGTGTGTGCTCCAGGGCGGAAGTCACCACGGCGTGCTTCTCTGCACCCTGATGTGCATCCTTCTTGCCAGAAAGCTCGGATTCCTTGTCAGAAATGACACCCAGAAAGTGTAGAGGGCATCATTACTGCCTCGCCGTGTGTCTCGGTCCCCATGATGTCATCTTGGAATTCCCAGCACGCAGTGATTTGAGCTCTCACAGGGCTTGTAGCCCCCAAAAGAAATCACTCTGAAAGACTCGGGTGAAACTTCACCGCCCTCATGTTCGTGAGCTGCTCTGCTGTATTTGTGGTAACTCTGAGGAACTTTCTGGGACTAGAGGCTTACTCCCAGCATCTTCACAACTACTTTAAAACAGTTATGCCCACTTTGTTTCCAGATGACAAGCTCAAGCAGTTCTGCTCCCCTGGAAGACCCAAAATGTCCCAGGCATCTTGTTTCTGACCCAAGCTACAAAACTAATTTGTGGAAGTTGTTTGATTCTTGGGTCAAATCAAGGTGTGGTGATATATTGTGTACCCTAACAAAATTTGCCTGAAGATCAGAGAACAGAACAAGCCACTAGATTAAGCATAGATGCCAGGCAGTGGTGGCACACACCTTTAATCCCAGCACTTGGGACTTCATGCCTTTGTTCCCAGTACTTGGGAGGCACACACACCTTTAATCCCAGCACTAAGAAGGAAGTGATATGGCTGGGCAGAGAAAGGTATATAAGGTGTGAGAAGACAGGAACTAGAAGTTTCTCTGCTGGAGAGCTTCAGAGACATTCAGTCAGAGGATTCGTGGAGTTGGCGAGGTGAGAGGTGGCTGTGACTTGTTCCTTTGTCTCTCTGATCTTTCAACATTTACCCCAATATCTGGCTCTGGGTTTTTTATTATAAAACCATATAGATTAAGAGCAACATCTGGTGTCCAACTTTTGGGGCACGAATTCAGGAAATAGCTGCTTGCCTGTGGCTCAGGCCGGAGCTACATGCAGCCAGAGTCCCTATGCTGCAGCTAAGTTTTTGTCGAAGCCTCTCTGCGGCAAACTCCATAGGCTTTGGGGCTCCAAAAACCGCAGGAATTAGCCATTGCCATGTCTCACCTCTATTACTCCTCAGCCTGAAAAGGTTTTCTTTTTATTTTTTAAACTTCTTTTGAGGGGTGGGGACATTGAGACAGGGTCTTTCTACACAGCCCTGACTATCCTGGAACTCACTCTGTAGATCAAGCTGGCCTCAAACTCACAGAGATCCACCTGCCTCTGCCTCCTGAGTGCTGGGATTAAAGGTGTGCACAATCACACCTGGCTAAAAAGCAGGTGTTCCAGGCTGACCTTGAACGCCTGATTCTTCTGCTTCTGCCCTTTTGCAAACCCACCACCCTGCACCACCACAGCTAGAAACTTTTTTAATTAAAAAAATTTTCATATGTTATATTTTAATGGTGTTTCCCCCCCCCATTTATTTCCAGATCCTCCCCATCCAACCCAACTTTGCATTCTTTCTCTTTCTCTCTCTTTAAAACAAACAGACAAAAAACAAAAGAAACACATACATACAAAAAACACATACATACAAAAAACACATATATACAAAAACACATACATACAAAATACACATACATACAAAACACACATACATACAAAAAACACATACATACAAAAAACACATATATACAAAAAACACATACATACAAAAAACACATACATACAAAACACACATACATACAAAACACACATACGTACAAAAAACACATACATACAAAAAACACATACATACAAAACACATACATACAAAACACATACATACAAAACACACATACATACAAAACACACATACATACAAAACACACATACATACAAAACACACATACATACAAAACACACAAACATACAAAACACACAAACATACAAAACACACATACATACAAAACACACATACATACAAAAAAACCCGCATTAATAGAAGTTAAAATAAACCAAGACTGATGAGACAGAAAATGTCCAGGCAAAGAAAAATGATAGAAAAAATCTAAAAAATGCCATTGAGTTCGTTCTGTGTCGGCCGTCTACTGCTGGGTCTTCTTTCTTAATAAAGACAGAGAAATTATGGCTTTTGAAGCATGGAAATGTTGACCAATAGAAGCAATTTTCCTGATTGTGTCTTTCAGGGATCCTTAGGAGGAAAGAACACAATCCTTCCAAATACATTGCATGTGGGGAACAAGGAGGTAACAGAAATGTTGGTGGACCCATTCTGGCTGGGATTCCTGCAGATTCAGAGAGCAGAAGCACAAAAGCAAGTTAGAACACAGAAGGAAGGATAAAGGACTTAGAAGATCCTTAAAAAATGAAGGTTTCATGCAGGAAATCTATATAGTGGAAGAAGAGAAACTGTTCCCACTGTCCTCTGACTTCCACAAGTGTGCATGCACTCTGGGATGTACACAGATACATAGATCATTAAATATGGAAAAATATAATGGCATTATAGAGACTATGCTACACTCACAGGTAAAGTGTGTGTGTGTGTGTGTGTGTGTGTGTGTGTGTGTGTGTGTGTGTGTGTGTGTGTTCATGGGGCTATAAATGGCTAGGGGTCAGAGAAAGACAACCAGAGGTAACAGCTACAGTGCCAGGGAAGCCTTCAAGTCTGATTTGTTACTGTGAAGCTTCTTTGTAAAGAGGTGAAGCCAGTTAGCTTATAAATAGGTGTAATTCATATACACACCCATTGAGCATTTAAACCACAGATTTTAAAAAGTAGGGAATGTTCTGAACTCAATCTGTTCCCTGCTTTCAGCAAAACTCAAAAGGCAGGGAGGACTGGAGTCCTCTGCTCCTTTCTACAGACCGGGCTAAATGAATCTGGCTACCGAGAACTAGGAAGTACAATCCATTCTGCTAGACTTCCATGAGCGCGGAGATATAGAAGAGTTGGCACCAGCCTGAAGAAATGAACATGCACAGGAAAGTTAGAAATGACATTTTAGATTTCAGACTGAATGAAGAAGAATGTGAATAAACTGAGTGTAACATCAGAATAGAAAAATATTAAAGATATACACACCAACAGTGAACTGCACACAGCAATAGTGGACTGTACAAATATATTCCTATCCTGGAATACCTGGCTCAAGGAGAGTTCCCCATTTTACTTTTCATATGTGAATCCAGCTGTTTTTATGGCCATCTTCTGGATGTTAAATGCAGTATAAATGTATTTTTCTCTATTCAAACAAAACATATGAATAATAAGATAATATATAGATAATAAAAGCAGAATTAAAAAAATTAACCATACCTGAGACTAAACCTTGGAAATATTATTCTGCAATTAATGCTAAATATCTGTAACACAGAGACACACATAAATGCTCATACATAGACACACAGAGAGACACATACACACACACACACACACACACACACATCCCACCCCTCAATTCCAGATTTGAAGCCACAGTAATTGGAATAGGAAAGGATAAAATAGAAATAGCAAAGTACATCGAGTCATAATGGCATATGCCTTTAATCACAGCACTTGGGAGACAGAAGCAAGTGGATCTATGAGTTCAAAGCCAACTTGGCCTGTGTAGTGAGACCCTGGAAAAGAAAGAAAGAAAGAAAGAAAGAAAGAAAGAAAGAAAGAAAGAAAGAAAGAAAGAAAGAAAGAAAGAAAGAAAGAAAGAAAGAAAGAAAGAAAGAGAAAGAAAGAATTAAAGGGGGTGAAAAATGAAGGGAGGGAGGGAGGGAGGAAGGAAGGCAGGCAGGAAGGCAGGAAGGCAGGAAGGAAGGCAAGCTATTATTTAAAAAATACTCCTTCGGTTTATACATGCCTGTGTTCTCATTCTTACATTTGAGACACGTCTAAATCACAGCACATCAAAAGAATATTCCATTTCAAATCTGTGGAGAACTCTGCCCCACCAGGTTGTGAGCCTGCAGCCTGCTACTTATGTGTTTTGTATTACATCTCTGCTCAGACCCACTTTCTACCTATCTATTTCTAATTCAGACTTTTCTGGGTGGTTTAAAGCTTCCTCCTATCCATTCTTTAAGATGCTTACTTTAGCATCTTACACATTCCTCTCAGGCTTTTATTTGTGCATAATTCTTTGACACTCCAGGCGGCAAGCTCTGAAACAGTTGTTGGCCTTTCTGTGGCCCCCAAACCATCCCGAGGAGCATGAATGATACAGGCAACATGGGAGCATCTTGAAGGCTGCGGTGCCCTGGGGGGGACGTGTGCTGTTCATTTAATGAATTAGCACCTCAGAAGAATGGTTTGTAAGGAAGGTGTTCCTGGTGGCGTGGAACACAAAAATAGGACGCGGATTCCGTCTGTTTCAGCACTATTTGGTGCAGTCAGCACTCTCTAGACTGGTTTAAAACTGATACCCAGAAAATGTTTTTAGCCAGTGTTTACAGTATCTAAAGATGCTGTTTAGATTAGGTGACAGCAGAAACCACGATGCTGCAGGAACTTCCAAGGAGAACGTGGTGCCTTTGGTCTTGAAAAATTAGGATGGCTCTCTGGCTCCCTGGTCCCTTTGCTAGAATGTCCAGTGATTTCAGTTCCAGTGTCAAATCTTTTAAAATCTGTATTTCAGGAATAAAGCCCCAATATGTTTCAGATCTAAATATAAGAAATAGATAAACAGCACACTCGAATGACTATGGCTTTAACAATGTAGCCATCAGTTAGATACACTTACAGGATGCCAAGGAGTACACAGCCACAAAACTAATTGATTCACATCCAAGACATTGTTATCACAATGTTACAACTTAGGCATGATTGTCTTTATTTTACAGGTAAAATAAATAAATAAACAGGCTGAAAACACATCACCTCCACTCTCAAATCTAAGGTTTTTCCCTGCCACTGCACTCCTTCTGTCTGTCATGTGTTAAAGTATGCTCTGAAGAAGTATGACAGCCTCTACACATGTCACGTGGACTGGTAATGAGGCTGCCGGAAGAGTCTTAACTTGCTGTTCTCACCTCTCCCACCTACAAGAAGCAATGCCTTACCACAGGATGAACGGCTCGGCGGCCACCTGTGTGAGCCATTTAAGTGAGTGTCTTTGTGCTGTGGAAAGCGGCTGTAGTCGCACTTCAAAACCAGTGCTTGACAGTTTCAAGAACTCAAGATACAGGCCAGTCTCCCAGAAGCTGCTCTTGCCTACTTCTGAACATAAGAGGGAAGAGCCTTGAGGAAAAAAGAAAAGAAAAAAGGCAACAGCACACTTACTTCAAGGCTGACAAAGCCCACTTGATGCCCAGTGCACTGAGAGGCCCACTTCAGGACAGCTTTCCCAAAGAGCTCCTCCACCTGCTCCTCGGCCCATCTCTCAAGGGAAAGATCTCATTTCTGTGACAGCACAAGTTAGAGACATCAGTTTTATTATCCACGGCTATTGTCGTAAAGCGCGATATCCACTGAGCCAAAGGTTAAGGCCCCTAAAGCAGAAAACTCAAACAGTGTGCTCCACGCTTCAGGAACGCCCTTTCAATCCGTGCAGATGACATTTCATAGTTCAAGGGCTATTGTTTTCTGACATATTTCTATGAAAAAATATAATTTGTTAGTCTTTTCTGAAATAGAAGTAACCTATCATTCTTCAGATGAAGGATTACTAACAAGTTTGTGATTTGGGCAGCAATTACAGGTTATCAATAATTGCTTTGTTAAGAAAACAGATTTCAGCAATTTCTCACCAGTAAAATATTGCTCTTCTGACACCCACCCTTGAAGCTGAAAGAGGAATTAGTCTGCTGTTGGCTTGGCAGGAGTGGTCTCACCAGTGATCTGGAGACTATTTTGTTTGATCACAACGGATTCTTGAATTTTCAAGAATTTCCTCCTTCCTCAGGCCTGAGCTGATGCAATACCCTTCTACTTAAGAATTCAAATTATGTAGCCCCTCTTCCGTGATTAGCACACACTTCTCTGTCAGTTGGGAGGAGATTCGATAAGACACCTGTGATCACATACCTTCAGGAGGGAGCAGATGTGAGGGCGAGAGGTGAGGAAGCTGACTTGGTGGCCATCCAAACCAGCAGCAAATCCAGACCTTAGTGAGCGTGTAGAACAGAACAGCACAGCCAAACTGTCCTTGTTCCATTCCTGCTTTTAAAATTCTGGTTTAGAAACAGTGGGAAACTAGCCTTGGGACCCCTTTTACACTTTTAGCCTTCTCTGCCCTACAATAATCTAATTATTGTTGCATGTAATGTTGACTTGTTTGGGGTTCAGCTTTCATTACTTTACCCCTTTTAGTTTTTAGTTTACTTTGTTTTATCCTAGAGGGGAACCTTTAAAGATTTCAGCAACTCCTAAGGACAATTTGGGAGGATATCCACAGCAGGTTTTGTAAGTCTGATGAGCCTATATATAAAAGCTACACCTGGAAAAATCACAGGTTAGATGTGAATTTTTTCTGATTTAATGAGTCGATGGATTTGGCCAATTAATACACACTTCTTAGCCTTTGACATAATGCAACAAAGTGCTTCAAAGACGTCTGACCAAAGTAGCTGAAGTATGGTGTGTGTGTGCAAAAGTGTATGTGTGTGATCACATGTATACTTGAACACATTCACAAGCAAACACATCCCTTAGGTTTGGCTTAGAAGCTAGAACGAGAAGTAAAAATTAAAAATAATAGACAACGTCTCAAAAGCCTAAGTCTTGTTTCCATTTGAATCTTAAAGAAGGGTCTGAGTGGTTCGTCTTTTATCTAAAATGTTTCACTCATAAATAATGAATGATAGAAAGGCAGATTTTGTACCTAAAGCCCCTTTCCATCCCAAAAGGAATTTATGATCCTTTCAAATTTTTAAATAACTTCAGTCTGTGAAATATTCTTGACCAAAGTCCTCAGGCAACCAGCTGGAATTACATTCCATGTAAAGCGGGGCTACTTTACCTCAACACAAGACACCAGAATTTTGCTGGAAGAACTATCCTGTAAATTGAAAGGTAATAGCACTGATTTTGCTGTCTAGTAGATGCTGGTAGCCAGTTGTATAATACAAAATGCCTTGTCGTCACCAAAGGGGAGCTAGGGACAGAATCAGCGCCATGTATTAATCACTGATATAAGAGAACCTGTGAAGGGGGAGGGGGAGGGTCTTACTAAAGAAACCTAAGTGCAAATTAAAATTTATCTAGATTGTGTGTGAGGGGACTGGGGTGGGGTGCACATATGCCAGGGCATGCATGCAAAGGTTAGAGAACAACTCTCTTGAAGTAGGCTCCTTCCATGGACGTAGAATCAGGGATCCAACTCAGGTTACCAGAGTTATGTCTCAAGTGCCTTTACTAGCCTAGATATCTAGCCAGCCCCTGAAAGATAATCTTATTTTGAAACTGCTATTTGCGGGGCGGTGGTGGCACATGCCTTTAATCCCAGCACTTGGGAGGCAGAGGCAGGCGGATCTCTGTGAGTTCAAGGCCAGCCTGGGCTACAAAGTGAGTTCCAGGAAAGGCGCAAAGCTACACAGAGAAACCCTGTCTTGGAAAAAAATAAAAAAATAAAAAAATTTAAAAAAAAGAAAGAAAAAGAAACTGCTATTGTACCCTGAAGAACATGACCACACTATTTGGCCTCTCTTCCCATAAGAAGTTTCCCCTCATCTGTAATCTTGTCTTGCCTTCTAAAAAGCGTTGACCAAAAGAATGTGCACAAGGAATATTGTTATGGCTCTGAAGCTAAACCTTAAAAGGTTTTCACAGCTACCAGATTGATGTCTGGGGAGGCTTCCCTATGGACCTCCATGTAGGGAAGGTAGTCTAGCCTCCTATAAGACAAGAAGGCAAAGCACGAGGTGCCAACCGGCAGACATGAATGGCACCGTCTTGGACTGTGCAGGCAGCCAGTCTCCAGCTAATTCACCTCATGAGTGAGCCTGGGTGAAATTAGATGGAGAAATACTTACCCAGCTGATGGAAGCAGGAGAGAGAGAATTTTTTAAGCCCGTACATTTTGGAATGGTTTGTTATGAAGCAAAGACTAACAAGCAGATGGTCTCCTGCTTGAAGCCAAAGGCTGCTGCTGAGTCAAGAGACTCCTGAATGAGATGTGGTGAATGAGAAGGTCCAAAGAGGTGAAAGGTCTGAGAGTCATAAAGACATGGTTCTCACTGTCCCGAAAGATGCCATCCAACTTTTAAAAAGCCTATTTAACAGAACCTTATTCTATTCAGCTGGGAAAATGGACTTATAGACTATGAATGGTATATAAAGCCCATACAGGTGGAGGAAGCTGTGGCTTTCTGCTTGCCCTCAGGCAGGTTAAAACATCTTGAGCAATACTGTAAAAAGAAACAAAACACAAAGCCTCAGGAAAAATAAACGGATGTGCATTAGACAGGTAATAGCCGTCAAGGTTTTTGTGTAGATGACTTGTCAACTTGACTATTCCAGAAGAACCTTCCTGGACATTCTTTTGCTATGGTTCCAGGTAAAAGCTGATGAAAGGAGGAATTTGCATGAGGCTTTTTGAAGGTGGAGGTGAAGACACAGTCTCGACTCTGAAGACTGGTGCAGGTGGGTTCTAGTTAGCTCTTGCCCTCCCCGTGACCAGGCATCCTCACCTGCTCCTCCAGTTCCTGGTTTTCTCAGATCAGTGTGTCGGAAAAGCCAGTTAGTGCTTTCTTGTTCTGATTTTATTTTTTAATTGCATTTATTCATCTTATGAGTATCTATACACATGTGGAATTCAGAGGACCACTTGCTGGAGTTGGTCCTTGCCTTCCACTGTGTGAATCCCATAACTTTAACTAAGGTCATTAGGCTCAGCCACAGGTGCCTCAGTCTGCTGAGTTGTCTTGCCAGCCCACAGAGTGGTTTTTAAATCCACTTCTCTTCCTCTTAGATTTCTCCCACATTTATGTAGATCTCCCTCAAGGATTATCATGACATAATGCTAACATTATGTAGTAGTCATGGTGTCTTGTTCATACTCAACCTTTGTTGCTTTTCAGATGAACTCTGATGGATCCAATTCAGAAAGAAAAGACACTGAGAATGAGATTTTGCTCTGGAATCCTCCCTAGCTTGATACCCTCACATCGGTGACACTAGAAAATGTCCTTCTGTGATCATGTACACATGTACACAGACCATGTTCTGGTCATGGATGAACAGAGGTTATGAACAAAGTTCTTACTCATCCCTTTCAAAACACCCAAGGGAGTCAAAATGCTGTCTAAAGATATAGGGACCCTGCAGACAAATCAGGAGGACTTAAATTAAAAATTGATTGGGTGGGAGCTGAAGAGATAGCTCAGTAGTGAGAGCACTAGTGTCAACACCCACATGGAGAATCATAACCATTTGTAACTCCAGATCCCAGGGACCTGATGACTTCTGACTTCTGTCACCAGGCATGCACATGGTGCACATACATGCAGGCAAAACACTCGTTCATACACATAGCATGAAATAAGTAGATCTATGAAAAAAGTCTCAAGTAGATAAGGGTGGCAACAATCATGTTCCATTGTATACATGTATGAAATGCTCAAAAATAAAGAAAATTTAAGCCTAGAATGGTGATAAAGCCTTTAGCCCCAGTACTCAGGAGGCAGAGATAGGAGGCTCTCTGAGTTTGAGGCCAGCCTAGTCTACATAAGGAGTTCCAGGGGCAGCCAGGACTGTGTAGAGAGACCCTGTCTTTAAAAAAATTAATATTAAAATTAATTAGTTAATTTAAATAAATTAAAAGCAGAGCAAAAGCTAGCACTAGAGTTGGTAAGACAAAAGACTGTTGATGACATTTGAAGGGAAATGTATCTCAGAATTCTCATAGATTTTCAGGCCTGTCTTAAACAACAAAACACCACATGAAAACTCTGTGAGCAAATACAATCTTGAAATCAGAAAACAACAAAAAAATTTCTTTAAGACAAATAGAAATGTGCCAAGAAGAAACAAATGTTACGAGGTCCTCTCTTGGTGAAACCTACCTCATTCTACAGACAGCCCTCTTCCACTGTGATTGAAGGGAATTTTTAAATTTAAAGAGTAACACAGTTCTGACTTTTAGCCTTTTTTAAAATTCTTATTTTCTTTCACGTTTACTGAATTAAGAGGTAATGTATGTGCCATGGCATACAGGCAGAGGTCAGAGGACAACTTGTGGCCACTGGCTCTCTCCCTTCTGCTTTGTGGGTTCCAGAAATTGAACTCAGGTCATTCATCAGGCTATAGCAAGTGTCTTTACCCACTGAGCATCTCACGGGCTTGTTCTGTTTATTTGTCTGTCTGGTTTTGTTTAATGGCTCAGGTCAAATATCTACTTCTGAATCTCATTGTCTGGTTTCTAAATGCTTAACTCTGGAACAAAGCAGATGGAAGGACCTATGTTAAAAATTCTGCCCCTCAAAGCTAGAGTGAAGATCTCCCAGCTAACTGTCAATGTGTTTGACTAACCCTGAACCCAAGGACGGGAGTCAGTAGGTCTTCAGCAGAACCAGAACCAGGAATTGTAGGTGACTCTGAGCTAGTCAGTCTAAGATCACACCACAGGGAGTATTTATTGTATGCAACCATATGAGCTCCTCCTGTTCTCGGTAACAAAGGAAATAATGTAAATGTTGTTTTAAAGGCATAAAAATACCACATGCTACAGAAGAAAGAAAAATCCAGCCACACCATTTGCTTTTGTTCCTGTGATAAATGCATGTAGGTTCACTCTGTGTGTGTTTGGGGGGGCGGGCACAAGCCTGTGTGTGTGCACCAGTGTGAGAACATCCTGTACTCATGTCCTTGATGTGGTCTTCAGCTTTGTATCAGATGTGAAGACATGAGGGTCTCAGCTTTGCCAGCAGGCCCTGGAAGATGGCTCTAGAGGAGAGCAAACTTTTCTCTCATTGTGTTCTATTAATGCATAACATAAACCATGTGAATTTATTTGTGGGAGAAATACTTGTATTTTCTTTATAATAAAGTGAATTCAGGAGAGTTAAGTAAAATTTTGAACCATATGAATTGATTATGTTCAGCAAAATAGATAATGTCCAGAACTTGCAGAGGATTGTGCATCTTGTACTTAAAAGTCTCTGAAGGGTCAGAAGGTGGGTTGTCTGTCTTCCAAATCTGGAACTCAATTTTGATTGTATTCCAAGAATATGCAATGAAAAATGGCATCTAGAATGTCATTGCATTTAAGGACAAATATCCCAAATATTCTCCCTGGCATCTTTAGACTCTATAGACTTTCTGCCCCTGTATCCAATGCCTTCCCTGGGCCTCCTTTGCCTGCCTTAATCCTGCTTTTCCCAAGACTCTTCTCAGGTCCATCTCTTCCCCTAAAGTCCCCACTGTTCACCTCGCACAATCTAGAGAGGTGGATCATTTCTTTGATCAACAAGCTGTGACAGTGACATCTGTGACCACTTTGCTTCTGCCAAAGACCTAGGACTTTGAAATGCCCTGAGCCTCACCCTCTTTGTCTCTATAACCTTCTGGGGATAAGCAGATCAAAGTTAAAGAATACTTGTGTAATAAGTGGGTTTTAAATAAATGAACATTAATTACTATATAATAATCCTAATAGGAGAGGGGTACACACCTTTAGTCCAAGCATTTGGGAGGCAGAGGCAGATGGATCCCTACTACTTCAAGGCCAGCCTGGTCTACATAGTAAATTCCAGGCCAGCAAGGACTACGTGGTGAGATCCTGTATAAAAAAAGAAAAAGAAATTCTAATAAAGTATAACATTCATTGCAGCCCAAGTGTTAATTGCATGTATGAAAAACACTACCAAGGAGATCAAACATAACGTACGCTTGTTTGACAGCCACAGAATCAAATGTGTGAATGTCTACAGCCATGCCTACCCAAGGAGCAGTGTGCCATGTGACTTGTAAGTGGTGTGAACTTACAGTGTCAGGAGCATCCGCCCTCCCTCTCCCTCCCTCTGTCCCCTCCCTACCTCCCCTCTCTCCCTCCTCCCCTCACTCCTCTCTCTCCACAGCACTGGACACAGATTTCAGCAAACAGTGACCCTTCTTTGTCTCTGCTCTCACCGTTGGTCCACCAGTCCCATGCTGTACTTGGAGATAAATGTACAAACTCTTCAAACCAAGAATAAAGGTAAAAATAAGGGTTTCATTTCCATAGAAAGAAATTCAATATTCCCTTTCGTTGGTTAACTTATTTAAAATACATCCCCACCACTTAATTAGCATCATTTAGTCAGGTATAGTTTTACACTTGTTGCACTGTTCAAAACTTTTTTTTAAGTTCAGAGGACTATGTGTTTCGTCTTTTCTCCCACTGCTCATTGAGCTGCATGGTTCCAGGCAAACTGTGATTAAGAAAATGAGTTCTGCTTTTAATCAATTAAATTAAGAAGTTGGCACAATGAAGCTCATAACTCCTTAAAATAATGACTAAATAAAAAGGAACTAGTTTAATATTTAGCACAGTGAGACAGTCATCAGAAAGTAATAAAAACAGATGTATTTAAAGAGATAAAAGTGACAAACCTATATAATGTGTGCAGTTTGTCCCAATAACCTCTAAAATTAGCATCTTATCACAGAGGCCTTGCAAATCATTGCTCTTTCCCAGCAAAATCAAACCAAATTCACCATCACATTACAAGGCCATCACTCCAGAGGCCCCTATATCCTCAGCAAAGAAACACTACAAGAAAACCATGTAACTATTTCTTTTCTTCTTTTTCTTTTATTGAAAATGGTTTTTCTCACATAATGTATGCTGATTATAGTTTCCCTACCCCTACTCCACTCAGCTTTCCCCACATCCCCTCCCAAATGGATCCACTCCCTTTCTATCTCTCACTAGAAAACAAATAGGTTTCTACAGGGTAATAATAAAAACATGATATGATTTATCATATACAATAAAAAACCAATGAAATTGCACAAAACAACAAACAGGAGGAAAAGAGCTCAAGAGACAGCACAAGAATCAGAGACCCACTCATTCGCACACCCTGGAATCCCATAAAAACATTAAACTGGAAGTCACAATATATATTCAGAGGACCTGGTGCAGAGGTGTACAGGTCCTGTGCATGCTGCCTCAGTCCCTGTGAGCTCATATGAGCTTTGATCATGTTGACTTACAGGCCTTTGTTTTGGTGTCCTCCATCCCCTCTAGCTCTTATAGTCTTTTGCCACTCCTTCCACAGGGTTCCCTGAGCTCTGAGGAGAGTGATCTGATAGAGACATACCATTTAGAGCTGTGTGTTCCAAGGTCTCTCATTCTCTGCATAATGTCTGGCTGTGCATCTCTGGAAGCTTCTCTTGATGATGGCTGAGCAAGGAAGGCACTGATTTATGAGTATAGCAGAATGTCATTATCAGTCATTTTTATTTTGTTTTGTTTTATTTAAAATAGTACTTTTTGGTTTTAACTTAGGTCCCTGGGCTATCTAGTTTCAGGTTCTTGGTCACCCAAAAAGTGTTGGGTATGGATTATGTCTCATGGAGTGGGTCTTAAGTCAAATCCAATATTGGCTGGTTACTCCCACAACCTTTGTGCCACCATTGCCCTAGCATATCTCACAGGCAGGACAAATTGTAGATCAAAGGGTTTGTTGATGGCTTGGTGTTCACATTTCTATCTTAGCATGCAGAGTACCTTCCTGTACCAAAGCTGCTAGAACATAAGGGTGAAGGCTCTACGTAGGGACCAGCTCTACTTCACCATGTTCAGTGAGTTGTGTAGGTGTTGTCTTCACCACTGTGGCCTTGCTGTCGATTTGTGAAGAGCAACCTGTAGTCTTGCCAATAGCTTTGGTTGTTTGGTAATTCTACTGGGACACCTTTGGCCAACAACTCAGTTAGATGTAACCCAATCCTGGTCCTGGAAGCTTTGCTTGGTGACAAGAGATGACAAGGTGGTACTCTGTCTCCCCCATTATTTGGCAATTTCATTTAGATTGCCTTCATATATGTACATAGTTTAGTAATCTTCTACTATATCAGGTTTCCATATTACCTCTCAAATGGCCCTTAATTTTAGCTGTCTCCATGTTCCCTCTCTGGTTCCTCTCTCCCCTCTTCCTAACCACTTTGATCTCCCATTCCAGCCTCCACCACATTCAGCCATAACTATTCTATTTTTCTTTTCTAAGGAGATCTATCTGCCCCCATCCCATCTCTTACTCTGTACCTAACCTCCATGGATTCTATGGATTGTAGTTTGCTTATCTTTGACTTAACAGCTAATATCTACATTTAAGCAAAAATATACCATATTTGTGTAGCACAAATCTTAAAAGTTCTTATTAATAAAAACAAACCCAGAGCCAGGTATTGGGGTGAATGCTGAAAGATCAGAGAAGCAGAACAAGCCACAGCCACCTCACTTTGCCAATTCCTCAGCTGATCCTGTTTCCTCAGACTGGAAGTCTCTGAGTCCTCATCCAGAATGGATCTCAGCTGAACTGCTGCTAAAAGCCTAAAAGCTTAAGCAGCTCTAGTTCCTGGTTTTCATGCCTTATATACCTTTCTGCTTCCTGCCCTCACTTCCTGGGATTAAAGGCTTGAGTCACCATTCCTGGCTGTTTCCGGTGTGGCTTTGAACTCACAGAGATCCAGATGGATCTCTGCCTCCCAAGTGATAGGATTAAAGGTGTGAGTGCCACCATTCTCTGGCCTCTGTATCTAGTGGCTGTTCTGTTCCCTGACCCCAGATAAATTTATTATGGTGCACAATATTCTGGGGAACACAATACCACCACATGTTTGTCTTTCTGGGTGTGAGATACTTTTCACTCAGTATGATTTTTCTTCCTTTCCAGTTTGTATCCCCTGATCTCCTTAAGTTGTCTTACTGCTCTAGCTAAGACTTCAAGTACTGTTGAATAGGGATGGAGTAAGTAGACAGCCTTTTCCTACTCCTGATTTTCACATCTTTTTTTTTATGTGTTCTTGGATTCCATTTGTAAGTATTTTATTATTTTTGCATCTATGTTCATAAGGGAAATAGGTCTGTAATTCCCTTTCTTTGTTGGATCTTTATGTGGTTTGGGCATCAGGGTAACTGTGGCCTCATAAAATGAATTGGGCAATGTTCCTTCTGTTCCTATTTTGTGGAACAATTTAAGGAGTATTGGCGTTAACTCTTTGAAAGTCTAGTAGAATTCTGTACTAAAACGATCTGGGCTTTTTTTTTGATTGGGAGACTTTTAATGACAGCTTTCATTTCATTAGGTGTTATAGGGGTGCTTAAATTGCTGATCTGATCTTGATTTAACTTTGGCAAGTGGTATGAATTGAGAAAATTATCCATTTCTTTTAGATTTTTCAATTTGGTGGAATACAGGTTTTTAAAGTGTATCTGTGGTTATGCGGCCTTTTCATTTCTGATTTTCTTAATTTGGATCTACTACTTCCACCTTTTAGTGAATTTGGATAAAGGTTTGTCAATCATATAGATTTTCTCAAAAACCAGCTCTTTGTTTCAATGCCTCTTTCTTCGTTTCTGTCTCACTGAGTTCATCTCTGAGCTGATTATTTCTTGCTGTCCACCCTTTGGGGTGTGGTTTCTTCTTTTTGTTCTAGAGCTCTCACGTGTGCTGCTAAGTTCTACTGTGAGGTCTCCCCAGCTTTTTTTATAAGCACTTAGTCTATGAACTTGTCTCTTAAAAGCACTTTCATAATGTCCCATATGTTTGGGTATGTTGTGTTTTCATTTTCATTCAATTCTAAGAAGTCATTAATTTCTTTCTTGACCCGTTTTTTATTCAGTAGAGAGTTGTTCAGTTTCCATGAGTTTGTAAGCTTTCTGTTGTTTCTGTTGTTGATATTCAGCTTTAATCTGTGTTGGTCTAATAGGACTCAGGATGTTATTTCAATTTTCTTGAATCTATTGAGACTTGCTTATCTGAGTATGTAGTCAATTTTGGATAAAGTTCATTTGGTTTATAACGTCAGTTAGCTCCAACATTTCTCTGTTTAGGTTTTGGTTTTGATAGTCTGGGAATTATATTTTTCCTTGGGTGTACTTAACCTCTTTAGGTTGGAGTTTTCCTTCTAGTGTGTTCTATAGGGATGGATTTGTAGACAGATATTGCTTTTTATCACAGACTACCTTATTTTCTTCATCATCTGGGTGATTGAAAGTTTTGCTGGATATAGTATACTGGTTTGACATCTGTGGTCTCTCAGAGTCTATAGAACAATTGTCCAGGCCCTTCTGGCTTCTAGAGTCTCTGTTAAGAAGTCAGGTGTAATTCTAATAGGTCTGCCCTTATGTTTCTTGTCCTTTTCCCTTGTAGCTTTTAAAATTCTTTGTTATGTATTTTTGGTGTTTTTATTTTCGTGTGCCAAGAAAATCTTCTTTTCTGCTCAATCTACTTGGTGTTTTATATGCTTCTTGTACCTTGATAGGCATTCTCTTTAGTTTAGAAAAATTTTCTTCCATAATTTTGTTGAAAATTCTGTGCCTTCGACCCATGTTTCTTCTCCTTCCTCTATTCCTATTATTCTTAGGTGTAGTCTTTTTGTAGTGTCCCAGATTTTCTGGATGTTTTGGGCCAGTAGTTTTTTTTTTTTTTTAGGTTCAATATTTTCTTTGGCTGAAGTATCCATTTCTTCTATCATATCTTCAGGGCTTGAGAGTCTCTTCTGTCTCTTGTATTGTGTTGGCAAAGCTCGCCTCTGCAGTTCCTGTTTGAATTCCTACGGTTTTTCATTTCCAGAATTCTCTCAGATTGTGTTTTCTTAATTGTTTCTATTTCCCTTTTCAGGTCTTGAACAGTTTGATTCATTTCTTTCAACCGTTTGTTTTCTCTTGGTTTTCTTTAAGGGAATTATTCGTTTCCTCTTTAAGGACCTCTGTCATCTTCAGATAGCTGGTTTTAAGGCCTTTTTCTTGTACTTCAACTATGTCGGAATATTCAGAGTCTGCTGTAATAGGATACCTGGGCTCCGGTGGAGACATATTGCCATGGCTGTTATTGACTGTGTTCTTATCCTGGTGTCGAGGCATCTGGGTTTGGGGTGAATATAGGTCTGGGTGCTGATTTCTGGGTCTGTCTTTGTTGGGTGGATGTTTTGTTTCTTGGTTTCTGTTTCCTCTCTGGATTTTCAGTGTTTTGGCTCTGTGTTGCCTGTTTTACTGACCTGCTCAGCTAGTGTGTTCACGGGGAGTACTCACTGGTGTTGGAGGCTGAGGCAAGGATGAGGACGGTATGGTTTGTGAGGTCCATGGGGAGCAGGGAGAGGAGACTGTAGCTGGTGTTCTGTTTCAGTGCTAGGTATGAGCCTGAGGGATTGGGTCGTCTTGGGGAACAGAGTGAAGAGGAAGGTCTGTGGGTAGCCTACCTGGTCTTCTCTCCCTCCCCCTTCTCTCTCCTTTGATAGTCTCATGTAGACTGGCCTTGAAATCATTCTATAAACAAGGATGACCTTGAACACCTGAACTCCTGATCTTCCTGCCTGTAGCTCCCAAGTACTAGGATAATAAGGGTGCACCACAGAACCCCCAACTTACTACTGACATTTTGTTTGTTTGTTTGGGGACAGAGTCTCACTAGGTCCAGGCCGACTTTCAACTCGCTGTGCAGTTGAGACTGACCTGGAACTCCTTGAACTACCTGCATGGCATTTTGCCACTAAGTGTTACCACAGCTGACATTATATGAACACCTTAACAACAGTCAGAAGTCTGACATACTGAAGACCTAGGTTTGCTTCGTAGTCAAATTTTTCAATAAAAAATTAGCCTTTAATCTGGTGTTAGGAAACTTTTTAAAGGAAACAATGGCTGGCATTTCCCACAATACAGTGTTGCATGCCCATTTCCTTGACCAACTAATCCATCTCTGTTAGTGGTAGATTGCCTCTAGATTATTATTCAACCATTAAATTCCAACGTCTACTACATAGCTGTCTCACTCTCCTCAACGCACCGTCATGCACAAGTCTAAGAGCAGAGCAGTGGCATTTGTTACTTTGTTAGTGCGGTGTCATTAAATTCCCCAGTGCCGGCCTTTTGTAGTGGAGGAGCGCGACCTTGTCTACAAATTCTGTTGTAACCATACGGTTATTTTTGATCTGGGTACCTATGCTTTCAGAGAACACAGTCTTCTTGAACACACACATAGGGGAACTTCAGAGGGGACTGGAGAATTCATCTTAGAGTTTAACAGTGAATTGCCTCACACTCCTGTTACCCCTTTTGGCCACTTGGGCTTGCAATTTGAAACTGATCGTGTCTCCCTACAATATCTGAGTACCCAGCAGTAACAATGCAGCTTCATCACCTAGCAGCCCGTAGTGTGTCCATTATCCACAAAACGCATGCTCTAAAGCCTATGGCCTAAGGTACTATGGATGGCATAGGACTGCACTGACACTGTTCTTTCTGAGTTTAAAGCAGATGACAAAAGAACTGACCACATGAAACAGCACAAGAGAAAGGTGGTCACTGATGTGGCTCCTTGCAGGTTATCTGGTGTCATTTTCAAATAAAAGCATGTACATGGATGTATCTGGTCAAGTGTGTGCGTGCTTCTCCCTAGTGGTGCTGTTATAAAAGCTTAGGTAAGCTGAGGTTCAAGGCCAGCCTGGGCTTCAGAGCATTACACTTTATGATCCTGTTTACAAAAATAAAAAACACCAAAACCATGAAAACAACTTAGGTGGTAAGGAGTCTTCTGGACATCTCCAGATGGATTGCTTTTCACATCTTCTCCTCTCTGGGCCTCCATATTTCAACAAAATTACCTTCCTAAATGCCTTTTTGTCACCCTACAACACACAGAATAAAACCCAAACTTTTTAGGACTTGTTCAAAATGATGAAGGTCCAACTTGCTGATCCACTGCTCCTTACAGTCTCTCTGCAACCTCCTTCTGCGCATCAAAGGATGTGGGTGGTGAGGGAGGACCTGAGAGTCTGTCTTCTCCAATGGAGACGATGTGGAACCTGACATACTCCACATCAAGCAGATTCTGATTCAAAGGAGTAGCAGGAACATGCATCTGCTGCCTTCCACTCTCCCACCCCAAATCATAGTCAGAAATGAAGGACTATCTCTCCAAAGGAAGCTAGAGACTAGGAGAACCGTATCTATAAGATGAGCTCAGGCAGGAACCAGAGAAGGACCCTAAACACAGGGGCATCAAAGCCAGAAGCGCTCAGAAGGCAAAAACAGAGATCTCTGTGAGTTCAAGTCCAACGTGGTCTATATGGCGAGTTCCAGGCCTGCCAGGCTACTTAGTGAGGCTCTCTAGATAGATAGATAGATAGATAGATAGATAGATAGATAGATAGATAGATAGATAGATAACTTTTTATTTGTAAGTTTTGTCCATCAGTTGCTCAGGAATGTTACCAATCTGCTGAAAATTCAGAACTTCAAACATAAAGAGGGAATTATAAAGGGTTCACAGAAATGTGAAAATGGTTTTCTTAAGCTTTGAATCCAGATGAGAATCCAGATGTTCTATCAGATCCAGGTGTGAGGAAAGAATGGAAAATTTTTCTTTCAGGTTCTGAGATTAAATTATTTTAAGCCTAACCTCCAGGGTTATCAATTATTTATAAGAATAAAAGGTAAATCTAGGAGAACAAAAAGACTTGACAAAATTTCAACATAAATCACTTAGTGTAGTACTTATAGAAAAGACAGAAAAAAGCCTGGACTGAAAACAGTATAGAGGAGCTCATCTAACGCCAGCACCCAGAGGCAGAGGCAGATGGATCCCTGTGAGGCTGAGCCAGCCTGGTTCAAGGCAAGGCTTGCCACCACAATGTTGAAACAGTTCCATGCCAACCAGTGAAACCTGTCTCAAATAAGTAAATAAAATTACTTAATTCTTTATTTGGTTCAAATGATTATTACTTATTGAGAAACTAAAACATTTAAGGCAATTAATTATATGAATTCATTCCTCTAGAAATATTCAACTTTTGGCCAGGCATGGTGGTACATGCCTTTAATCCTAGCACCCAGGAGGCACAGGCAGGTGGATCCCTGTGAGTTCAAGGCCAGCCTGGTCTACAAATCGAATTCCAGGACAGCCAGAGCTGTTATACAGAGAAAGCTTATCTTGAAAAAGACAAAGAAAAAAAGAAACATTCAACTTTTTAAAATAGCAAATGGAAACATTAGAAGAGAGAAAAAAGTTGCCCGGAAGTAGTGGCAAACACCTTTAATCCCAGCACTGGATCTCTGAGTTTGAGGCCAGTCTAGTCTACAGAGCAAGTTCTAGGACAACCAAGGCTACACAGAGAAAACTTTTTTCGAAACAACCCCCCCCCCCCCCCCGCTACACACACACACACACACAAAAAAAAAAGAAGAGAGAAAAAAGGAAATGGGATATTTCTTATTCCTTTTCATGAATGCATTGGTAAATGTTTAAGTTCAGTCTTCAAACTCAGGTTCTGGGTGACTATGGCTTCATACTCTTGGATGGCAAAATAAATGACATCCTTATTTTTACTAACCTCTTGTTGAAGATTAGCACCACTATCCCACCAATGAAGATGGCATAAATACCTTATCCCCTTTCTTTTGGTGCGTATATGTGAAAAGCTCCCTGTGGTCCTCAGTAGATGTACCTGTGGATTGCACATGATCTCCAAGTTCCTGCCTCCAGATGATCTTGCAAATGAGCTTGCAAACATCTGACTACCTGTAGTCAAATGTGCCCAGTTGTCAGTGCCTTCCAGTGGTTACCCAGCTGCCTCTATTTTGATTTCTGAAATTCTTATCTATCTCTATCCATCAAGACATGAAAGGAGGTGAGTTTTCCACAATACTTGGTAACACTTTGCAAGACAGTAGAGTTGAAGTGAGATTTAAACTTCTATGATACACGTATTTTATGACGTGGATGACTTACTGCTAAAGGTATAAACCTTGGATTTCCAAAGAAGCTACATAGTGGAGGTAACTGTTGGCATGTCCTTCAAAGTGACTTGGCTGGTGAGATGGCTGAGAGCCTCCAAGCCTGACCATCTGAGTTCAATATCTAGGATCCACATAGTAGAAGGAGAAAGTCGACTCCCACAACTTGTCCTCTGACCTCCACATGCACACTGTGGCATGATCATGCCAACATCCTACTTCCACACACAAAATAAATACATGTAATAAATATTTTTTAAGTAACTTGTTCTTCACAGATCTCACAGCATCAGAGGCCACCCCTGTTGCAAGCTCCATGGCAACAACAACAAAAACGTATTTATACAAAATAGAACCTTGTTGAACCCTGTTTCTTAACCAGCTTTCCCACCTTCTCTGGCATTAAATATTTCTCTAGTATCATTTTTAATGGCTGAATAGAGCCTGGTTATTAAATATTTATGTCTTATCCAGTTCTTATTTCTACCAAAAACACTTTCATAAAAATCTTGTAGCTAAAATTTTCCAAGCATCTAGGACTATTTTCTTAGCATGAATCCCCAAAGTGAAAACACTGGTTTAAAGGTTTTATGCAGAATTCTGAGGCATTCAACAGATATGGCCAAACTGCCTTCCAGAAAGATTTTAAAAATTTACACTCTCACCAACAGCATATGACAGTGCCTCTTTCTATACCATTTTGCCAACACTGAAAAATATGATTTTTTAAAAATCTTAAAAATTCAGTTTGGGACCCAGAAGACGGCTCAGCTGGTAAAAGCCCTTGCCATACAAGCCTGACAATTGGAGTTCCATCCCAAAGCCCATGTAAAAAGCCAGATGTGTAATTCCTGCATTCCTACAGCAAGATGCCAGAGACAATGAGCTAGTACTAGCAACTGAGCTGTCCTAGGGGTCACACCACAGCATACACCCCAAAAGCAAGGTGGAAGGTAAGAACCAACTCCCAAAAGTTTTCCTCTGACCTTCACTTGTGTGGAGTGGCATGTGTGTACATGCACACACAATAAACAAAGGAATTTTTAAATCCAGTTTTTAGTATCAAGTCCTCCAGACAAGGCTTATCATGGGCTTGTATGAACTCACACATGTAAACTCGGGTCTGTGGGGATTATCCAAAAGCAGGCAGCTGGCCTCCATGGGACGGAGGAATGAGAACAATACTTCGATGCCTATTTGCAGACTTTCTTCTTAAATTTTTGTTCTTTGCCCATCAATTACTCTAAAAGATTAACCATTCAGCCTTGAGAGTCTGGTTGTAACTGTCTCTATTAAAATTTAAATATTACCTTTAAAAGTGTGCATTGGACCTCTGTGCCTTCAAAGGTCAAGTTCAAGCCCCTTCTTTGAAAGGACGCCTTCCCCGGAGACAAAGGGAAGCCCATTACCATTGTGCCCTCATTTCCTTCTGCTCTTTGTTCATTTCAAAGCACAGGTCATGTGACTGGAGCAGGAAGCAGTCATGGCATACAATATGTCCATGTAGCCTCACGGTGGACTGTGCAGCCCTGAGCGGAACTCACGTAACAGCCGGGGGAACCCTAAATGCGCTATCCATCCCAACAATTCCTCGCTGATTTGTTTTCAGAATGACACTGGAAAGGACCTATAAAACTTCAGGATGCTTCAGTTTTTTACTTTGAACTCACTTATGGAAGGAGGTTGGGTACTAGACACTGTCCTATCCCTGTATGAACCACCCAGAAGATTTCTAACATGGATGCTCTTTCTGCCACAACACTGAACTTTAAGACCAGGAAATAGTCCCAAAGCTTGCAAACCCCGTTCCTTTGATAAGAAGCATGCTGGCAGCTGCTACAGTCATGCTCTCCCTATACCTGCAAATGAAATAATCCACAGAGAAAATGATGAGGATGGTGGTTGTAAACACAGCCACACTCTTCAAATTCATTGCGATGACAGTGTTAACTGCTGTTGTTCATACTCATGTAAAAATTTCAAAAATGCTACAATGCTAAAGAAAAAAAGTAGCTGTGGAGATCAAAGAAGATCAAACAATGGGAACCTCTGGTGTCTTAACAGTTATCAAAGGAAATCGCACAGCTCTTGAGACATTCAATACTTATTATTTCATTAAAAACACAGAGCTGAAAAGAGGGAGGGAGCGAGAGACAGAGTGACAAAGAACAATAAAACACTGCTTTCCCTCCGTATTTAACCCAGGAAATCTCAAACATCTAATGACCTGCTTATTTGCTGGGGTGGAGGGAAAGATCACAAAACTCTTAAACTAAAAGCTTTATTTTTTTTAACTTCTTGCCTAGCCACTGGTCTCTCTCTCTCTCTCTCTCTCTCTCTCTCTCTCTCTCTCTCTCTCTTTTTCTTACATTACCAGGCTCCAGTTATAAAGGGTCCAAATTAACCATGTCTATTTCTGTTCATTCCCAGAACAACTTTTTGTGATATAGTCAGATCTATCAAAATACTAAATCGGCAGTTTCAGGTGGCTTACCACATTAGAGTTGTTCGTGGGACAAAAGAGGTACTAGGCTAGGCCATAGGGAAATTTTCAAAATTACTTGGTGAAAGTTGATGACAAATTTACTGGAAGGCCTGGGCCCCCTGGAGTATTTAGGAGTGGCAGGTTTGAAGTTCAAAGAGGGCTGTATGGGTAGGAAGATTTAAACGGAACTACCCTTGAATCCACTTCCCAAGGCTGTGCGGAGACCCTGTCACCTTCTCCAAACCTGTTGGGAGGGTCCAAGGAGGAGCTGAAGGCCACTGGTGAGCCTATGACCAAGCAGTTGGGCATTTGTGTGGCTGGTAGCTGGACTGCCCAGTCTCGGGCTGTGTAATGGGAAGGACATTGCTGGTCTAGGTGATGACCAATTCTCTTTGACAGCAGAGTGTGAGGGGTAAGGGAGTTGGGGGTGGAGCTTACAAGGAGGAGGACTGAGCCAGATAGGAGTAGGGAAATAATCTTCCCAAGAGGGCCTGGGTGAGTCTGAGGGTGAATCACCAGAGACCCTGACTAGGAGGCTGGGTGGGAGGTGGCTACACTGGAGGTGGCAGATGCCACCACATCAAAAGAGACTCTTGAGAGACCCAGCAGAGGAAACGTTTGACATCCTTTACCCTGTCAGCAGAGAAAGTGTCGGCTTGACAAGGCAGCCTTGCAGCTCGCGGGCACCATCTTCCTTCTGCACCAGTCAAGAAGGCTTCCTGCATCCGTCTGCCTCTCTCCTCCCTCTTCTGTGGCTTACTAACAGCCATTGGCATGGTTGGAGGAAGAAGGGAACCAAAGTATGAAGGGTTTGGAGCTCTATGGCCTTCAGATAGGAGACCTGGCTATATGACCAGGGACCTTTCAGCTCCCTAACACGGAGGAGAGGAAGAGCTCATGAACATGCTGCAGTGTTTGTTTAACCAGGACAAAGAAAGCCACCACCTGAGCAGATCTGAGGAGAGTATAGAGAAGCAGCATGAATTTGTTTAAGACTATACATAGGAGTCCCTGTGAGTTCCACTGGGGAGCTGTACCCATATTCTTAAAACTTGTCAGTAATCTTTCTTTAAAAGGCATGGCAAAATGATGGGCAGATAACATGAAATCTGAAACTGAACTCTGAGTGACCTTGACTAAATTCTGGACTCTTAAAGTTTTTGCCCCAGTACATTAAGACCTTAGGATGGGTAATATCTCAGACTTGTTCATGTTCTGGGTGCTGTTGGTCAAGGACAAACCACAGGGCTAAGATGGTGGCAAATGCCTGTTATCCAATCACTTGGGAGGCAAGTTATCTTTCTAGGTTCACTTTGATTTCAAGGTGAACTTGGGCTACACAGTGAGTTCTAGGCCAGTCTGGGATACATAGAGAGATCTTGTTTCAGCATACACACAAAAAATACAAACAAAATTCATATTGAGAAAGGAATCATCTCAGGACAGCTGGTACAGAGAGTTAGAGCGAGGGAAGGCAGTTGAGAAGCCAGGATTGCCCAGTCTGCTAGCCCAAGAGGGAACTAGGTACACAGCAGAAAAGAACTGTCCAATAGAAATGCCATGCAACTCAAATTGGTGGCTTTGACCTTTCCAGTAGCCACATTAAAAAAAAAATCAAGCCAGGTGTGGTGGCTTATATCTTTGATGCTAGCACTCAGGAGGCAGAGGAATGCAGATCTCTATGACTTCACAGCCAGCCTTGTCCACATAGTGAGTTCCAGGGCACCAAGGGCTGTATACTGAGACTATTTAAAAAATAAAGGCTGGGCGGTGGTGGCGCACGCCTTTAATCCCAGCACTTGGGAGGCAGAGGCAGGCGGATCTCTGTGAGTTCGAGGCCAGCCTGGTCTACAAAGCGAATTCCAGGAAAGATGCAAAGCTACACAGAGAAACCCTGTCTCGAAAAACCAAAAAAATAAAAATAAAAATAAAAATAAAAATAAAAAAATAAAAATAAAAAGTACCAAAGCAGGTTAATTTAATTAATTTTATTACTACGTTTCTCTTAGCCCATTAAATTCAGCATTTCAATGATTATTTGATATATTAAATTTTTGACAGCCTTTGAAAGTATGTATTTTATACTTATAGTACAACTCAATTAGGATACCCCATTCCATCTTGATGTGCATTTCATAACATTTATTTACTCTAGCCAAGGATTTTGTAATCATGCTCAAAAGATTTCCAGCAGCTGGAATAAGATGTTTTGTTCTGTTTGCTTTTATGACAGGGTAGTGTTGGCTGATTTAAAACTCAGAGATCCACCTGCCTTGCCTCCCAGTGCTTGGATTAAAGGAATGCACCATCATGCCTAGCAGTATTATTTTAAAATGTTAAATTAATTGAAATCAAGTAGGGTTTCAAGTGCCCTCTCTCAGTCACACCTGACTTGTCTCATGTGCCCAGTATGCCAGTGGCTACTGTCCCAAGGGCACAGATGTATAGTGCACTCTGAGTTATTCAACCTGGGCAATGGGGAAGCTGGGATAATTACCCACCATGAAGACCAACTGTGGACAATGGATGACAACTGAGCTTGCCTACCACTAGAACAAAGCTTCATGTGGATGGGTGTGTGGGGCATGGGTGCATGGTTAGAGAAGCATTTTGCCTGTAGAGGTAAACTTCAGGGGATGTGGGCAGAGGAGGCGGTGCTAGCTGCCGTATTTGACATCCCTTTTATTCTCTAGATGGCTTTGCCAAGTGTCTTCTACTTGAACAGCTAACACTAATCTTTAACCCTTCCTGCACTGGCGACTTGGGGGAGGGGGAGGAGCCCCTAGCTCCTGGCACCAGGCCTGCAATAATGCCTTTGCAATTTATGACCAGTGATTCAGGCATGCTGAGACATTTGGAGGTCTGTAGCACGGACTATGTGGCCACTCCCACCGCAATCTCCAGTCTTTAGTAGAAGGAGCTAAGCTCCAGCGTAGTCCTGCAGGACGTGGCATGTGAGTACCTCTACAGCTGGTTGAGCTCAGAGCCCCGACACCTGGCACTGGGACTCACCCCAGTTTGCCCTTTTCTATTGCGCTTTGATTCTCTGAACTCTCCCCTGACCCCAGATTCACTAAGTTCTGTCTCCTAATTGCAGACAGCTGACTTCCCTGGTCACTGTGCTTTAACTGCTTGCCCTGGGGGCTTTCAGATGCCTGGTGGCTCTGCCCACGCCCACTTTGTCCCTAGGGGCTCATTGGTCTCAGTTATCTGCTGCTTTCTGGCTTGTGTGAGGCTAAAGCCTCTGGATTCCACGTTTCACCGGCCAGATTAAATCTCCTATCTTCTTCCTTTTTTCTTGAGTCACCTAACCAGATCTTTTTCCAGGTTCCTGGCTCTACCAGCCTATCTCAACTTCCTGCAGTCAGGTCTTAAAACAGCACATCCCCTAGATAGGACAGCATCTTCTTCAAGCTATTTCTAATTCGTTCTGCACTATGCAGTCAAAATCTGCTAAAGAAATAACTCATAACTGTCCTACATGGAGTCAAGTGCCAGGGAGACAAAAGAAGCATATGACAGTGTTCCTGGCTTCAAGTAGATTTCAAGTGAATTTGATAGAG
>CABHPR010144439.1:0-16715 GCA_902168415.1 Peromyscus melanophrys | reverse complement strand
CTTCCTTCCTTCCTTCCTTCCTTCCTTCCTTCCTTCCTTCCTTCCTTTTCTTCCTTCCTTCCTTCAGGACAGGAACTGGGGACACAAAGAGCTGCCATCCCAGGTTATATGGTATCTTTGTTAGGGTTTCTATGGCTGCAGTGAAATACTAAGACCAAAAAGCAAGCTGGGGAGGAAAGAGTTTATTCTGTTTATACTTCCATATCACTGTTCATCATCAAAAGAAGTCAGGGCAGGAACTCAAACAGGGCAGGAACCTGGAGGCAGGAGATGGTGCAGAGGCTATAGAGGGGTGCTGCTTACTGGCTTGCTTACCATGGCTTGCTCAGCCTTTTTTCTTAGAGAACCCAGGACAGACAACCCAGGGATGGCACCATTCACAATGGGTGGGGCCCTCCCCACCCCTCCCCCATTGATCACTAATTAAGAAAAATGCCTTACATTCGTATCTTATGGAGGCATTTTCTCAATTGAGGTTCCTTCCTTTCAGATGACTGTGGTATTGTATTCCCCCAAATATTGTGCATGCTAATAAACTTATCTGGGGTCAGAGACGGAACAGCCACAATGTTAAACATGAGGATAGGCAGTGGTAGCACACGCCTTTAATCCTAGCATTCCAGAGACAGAAATCCCTCTGGATCTCTGTGAGTTCAAGGCCACATTGGAAATGGCCAGGCATGGTGACACACACCTTTAATCCCAGAAAGTGAGCCTTTAATCCCAGGGAGTGGTGGTAGAAAGCAGAAAGGTATATAAGGCGTGAGGACCAGAAACTAGAAGCATTTGGCCTGGAGAAGCATTTGGCCTGGTTAAGCGTTCAGGCTTTCAAGCAGCAGTTCAGCTGAGAGCCATTTGGATATGAGGACATAGAGGCTTCCAGTCTGAGGAAGCAAGACCAGCTGAGGATCCGGCGAGGTGAGATAGCTGTGGCTTGTCCTATTTCTCTGACCTTCCAGCATTTACCCCAGTACCTGGCGCAGGTTTGACTTTATTAATAAGAACTTTTAAGACTCCTGCTACAGATGACTCCAGCTTGTGTCAAGCTGTCATAAAACTAGCCAGGACATGTGGCACCAGAGATAAAACTCACTGCTCTGGGCATGTCAACTGAACCCCATCTCTAGCTGTAGTCTCTATTTCCAGTCCATTTTTAATATTTACCAAAAAAATCACACAGATTGGGCATACATGGCTTATGTAGCAACTCTGGAGGTGTGAAGGTGTTTCCAGAAGCCTAGGGCAGATTCAGGTGCCTCTGGAGCCAGACAAGCCCTCCATCCATCCTTGACCACATCCCGATCTTCTTAACCAAGTTTCTCAACCTGTCAGTTTCAGGGCTCTCTGTAAGATGGAGTTGGTCCATGTGGTGTTGTTGTGGGCATTAAATGCACCAATGGAGACAAGGGATGCCAAACACAGCCTGCAGAGAGCTCTTCCTATCAGGATTCAGTATGAGTGGTTATCTTCATGCACAACAACACACAGTATTTCACAAGGAAATAGCTTAAATTTCTCTGAGATAAGTTTACTGAGTCAAAAGATAGAAACCTTTGTTGTTGCTATTGTTTAGTTGATTTATATTGCCAGTTATTTCCAAAAAGTAAATACCAGACATAATGGGAAATTGTTAAGGTATTTTGAGCCTCTGAAAGATCCTGTCTCCATCTAAGGATGCTCTTTAGCTCCTGGCAGGCAAGGTAAATAAAGTCTCCTGGACTCCCTGCATTCTGGACTCTTGGCCTCTTAAGCTCTCTCCATCCTATAGCCCTTCATCTCCTTAAATAATCTGTGCTGGATTGCATCCATTTTGATCTGAATATAATAGCTGGGAGCATAAGTCCTTGACATTAATTTAACTATAATTTATTAAATTGAAATGCAACTTATTTTTGTTTCAGTGAATATTCATTTGATGATTAAGGAAAGATGCTTTTCTGTGTTTGCAAATACGCCACTTTTCATTGTCTGGAACTCTGATTCCATTCCTATGTCCTTGGCTGGACTCCATTATGAGTCTGCAGGAGCTCATGTGCAATAAGCATATTGACCTTTTCTGTTATGTTCAAATGTTTGTGGGTAGGCTACTTTTCCTTGTTTTGTTTCAAAATGTCATCAAGTATATTTTATTGTTCACTTTGTACATATTACAACATTCTAAGCCTATAGAAATAGCTCCCTTAGACTTCCTGTACTTTGAGTTCTGATAACTTATGATATACATATATATGTGTACATATATATGAATGCAAACATTGATTTTTCTTTTTTGCAAATTAATCTGTCTGTATTTTGCAAAATGTTTATCTTACCATTGATTTGTGCTTTTATCACTATGAAACACTTCATTCTTTTGTCCAGATTTACTTGGACCATATTTTTGCCTCATTAATCTGTTTTACTGCCAGTATCTCATAGCTTTAAAGTTTATAATTGTATGATACATCTTAGTAACTTGGTAAGGATAGTTCTCCTTATTGTCATTCCTTCTTAAAACTGGGTTTTGCTATTTTTATTTATTTTCTCTTCCAGAATTCTGTTAAAGTTTCCTTCACCACCACCCCAGTCTACGGAGACACACCTATCACCACGTCACTAAAGTCATTCTTTGGAAGAAATTAACAATATAAAGATATATTTTAGTTGAGCGTGATGACTCACACTTTTAATCCCAGCACTCAGGAGGCAGAGGCAGGTGAAGCTCTGTGAGTTGGAGGCCAGCCTGGGCTACATAGCAAGTTCCAGGACAGCCAGGGCAGTTGTAGAAAAACCCTGTTTCAAAAACAAACAAACAAAAGATATATTTTAGGTGGGATTTGGAAGGCAGAGGTAGGTGGATCTCTGTAATTTCAAGGCAGCCTAGTCTACAATTGTTCCAGGCCAGGCAGGATTACACAGTGAGCCCCAGTCTCAAACAAACAAACAAAATCTTTTAAACTTGGAGCCAGTCTTTGGACTAATTTAAGGTTACCATAACACTTAAAATTTTTGTTTAGGGTCAGGAGTGGTGGCGCACGCCTTTAAGTCCAGCAATGCAGGCGCTTCTCTGTGAGTTCAAGGACACCCCGGTAACTCAGTTCCAGGCCAGCTAGGACTACCCTGTCCCAAACACAAAACAAAACAAAGCAAGAAAACCCCAAACAAAAGGGATTTCTGTTTCTGCAGGTCACAGATTTCTGGGTTAAAATCAGTCATGGAGCTTCATATATTTTGTTGCTCTTAGAAAAATGAATCTAAATTTTGCTCCAGTTAATGGTTGCCCTTGTTTACAAATACTGTTGACTTATGTTAATATTTATGTCTTCTAATTTTTACTAATTTATTAAATTTATTCATGTTTTCATTAAGGTTTCAGACTATAACTTTTTTCAGTGCGTACCAATCAGTGGCGTCGTTTTCACTCTAGATAGCCCGTCTGTCATTTCTTTCATTACATTAGTCAGTTTTTAAAATTCTATTAAGTAGCATTGTGGCAGAACTATTAGAGTAACTTTGTCCTCTTCAACCACATATATCTCTAGAGCTGTTGCATTAATTCTAGTATTGATAACTTCAAAAAAATTTATTATCACAGTGAAGAAATATTTCGTTTTCCTTTCTAACAGGAATTGATGCTTTTAAAAATAATCCACCAAGGGCCAGCGGGACAGCTCAGTGGGAACAACACTTGCTGCCAAGACCGACATCCCGAGTTCAGTCTCTGGGCCCCACAGAATGCAATCAGAAAACTGACTTCTGAAAGCTGTCCTCTGACCCATGCAACCTCTGATTCCCCACAAAAACTAAATAAAATAAAAGGATTTTTTTTTGTTTGATTTTGTTTTTGTTTTTGGAGACAGGGTTTCTCTGTATAGCTTTGTGCCTTTCCTGGAGCTCACTTGGTAGCCCAGGCTGGCCTCGAACTCACAGAGATCCGCCTGGCTCTGCCTCCCGAGTGCTGGGATTAAAGGCATGCGCCACCACCGCCCAGCCAAAATAAAAGGATTTTTAAATCTATCAAATTAATGATTTACTTCACTTCTTTAACCTATTGCTATTAAATAGTTCAGTATAATTTTCTCAATGTTTGTAGCAGCTTAAACACACATTATTTGCTATGATGAGCTCTAATATATTAAAAAAAAAAAACAGAATAATGGGCTGGACATTGTGGCACATATCTTCCATCTCAGCACTCAGGGGGCAGAGGCATATGGATCTCTATGAGTTCAAGGCCAGTCTGATCTACAGAGCAAGTTCTAGGACAGTCAGAGCTAGGTAAAGAGAACCTATCTCAAAACAACAAAAACAAAACAAAAAACAGAATTGTAACACGAATCTTAAAAGGTCTTATTAATGAAAACAAGCCTGGAGTCAGGTACTGGGGTCAACACTGGAAGATCAGAGAAGCAGAACAAGCAACAGCCACCTCACTTTGCCAATTCCTCAGCTGATCCGGTTTCCTCAGACTGGAAGCTTCTGAGTCCTCACCCAGAATGAATCTCAGCTGAACTGTGCTGCTCAAAGCCTAAAAGCTTAACCAGCCTCTCGTTCACGGTTTTCACGCCTTATATACCTTTCTGCTTTCTGCCATTATTTCCTGGGATTAAAGGGGTGAGTCACCATGCCTGGCTATTTCCAGTGTGGCTTTGAATTCACAGTGATCCAGATGGATCTCTGCCTCCAGAAGGCTAGGATTAAGGGTGTGAGTGCCACCATTTTCTGGCCTCTATGTCTGTCTAGTGGCTGTTCTGTTCTCTGACCCCAGATAAGCTTATTAGGGTGCACAATATATTGGGGAACACAATATCACCACACAGAATAATGGAAGACTGCGCAGGCCTGAACAAGACATTCACATCATCTTTTATAAGACTCAAGGAACATTTTGGAAGAGGCAGTGGAAAGAATGTAAGAGTCAGAGATAGGGAGAAGAGCTACAAAATTCATCTCCTGGGCTAGTCACAGCCATTACAATCATGAACTCAATGGCACAGCAGCTGGGGACGCCTGCACTGGGCAGGGCGCTGGAAACCATGGCCCTCAGCTGTGCGCCACTGATTACCCGCCTCCAGTGGACAGTTCCAGTGTACACAGATCACCCTAGTAAAACTAAGTGTGCAACAAAATAAAACAAAAGTTGTGAATCTGGCAAAGGGGCTGGCAGGGATGGGGAAGGGCAACAGGGGTAGGAAGAGAGAACCATCAGAATATAATGTACACACGCACGAAATTGTCAGAAAAATTAATGAAAATTTAGAATATATAAATGTTTTGTTTATAGTTTTTACTATACACTCTTTAGTGCCATTATTCCTTATTGTTTAATTACACTGTTGATGACTAGAAAATAATCATTGTTTTCTAGTTTACTTTAAATACATTTTTCTGAGTGCATGTGTGTGTGTGTGTGTGTGTGTGTGTGTGTGTGTGTGTGTGTGTGTATGTCACCTGTAGAGATCAGAGGACAACACTCTGTCGTCTGCTGCTGTTACACGAAGCCAGCTGACTAGCAAGCTTCCTGGGACTCTCCTGTTTCGGCCTCCCTTGTCACCACAGGAGTGCTGGGATTACAGACACATGCTGCTGTGCCTGGCTTTACATGGACTGAACACAGGTCCTGATGCTTGTGTGACGTGCATTTTACTTAACACTGAATCACCTGCCCAAACCACTGTTCACTAAAAGTGTCTGTTTTACTTGATATCCATCGTGCTGTATGTACCTGAAAATTTTATTTGTCTTTTTTTTACATTTGTAATAGTTTTGTGTTTTAAAGAATTTCATACGTGAATCATTCCTGTTCCTCCCTCATCTCCATCCAGCTCCTCTCATGTCCCCTCCTCTCTAAATTCTTCTTTAATTATTATTTTGCCATCTGTACTTTGGATATAAAAACTATAAGGCAGAACAAGCCCTAACCACTGAAAACTCCCTGTACCGTTTCCTTTAGGTGTGGACTCTTCTAATACCACATCGAACTACTGGACTTTCATTTTTATCTTTCCATTTGAACAGGAAAATTTAGATCATCTATTTCATAATGTTTAATCCTGACTAGACTTTTCTATAGTTCCTTATTGTTTCCTATCCATTCTGCCCTTTTTGGGGACTATGTTTTATTCAGTTTTTATCTTCTGTAATTATTAAGAAAAACAAACAACAGGTTTTCAATTCTGCTGGTGCCTACATGGCATTGTCATCAAGTACTGTAAAACGCATTGCTGTTTAGTGACTGCACACCACCTCCTTGTCTACTAGTCATTAGTTACAGCCTCCTTTTCAGAACTCCACTCAGTGTCAGTTCTTAATTCACTTTGATGCCATTGTACTTGATCCACTTACGACTCCGTCTTCACCCTTGGTGCTGAACCTTTTAAAATGAAATTCCCCATTCCTGAATTGTTCTACTGTTCCCGCCCCCTCAGCCCCCAGAATTAGGGACAGCACTTCACTCAGATTTTTGTAAACACCTCCTAGTTGCTATGTTTTTTGATACCTGTAAGATTTTTAAAGTTTATTTAGCTGCTTTCACAAATTAGCTAATAATTGGTGTAAAACATGCATAATCAAACTGGTTTCTCCTAATATAACATGGAAAATTTCCTCAAGTCTTTGATGAAAAGGAGTTGATTTCTAAGAAGGCTGATGACAAGCTGGTCTTAGTGGTGCACACTTACCATCCATTACCTGGGGAGAGGGCAGCTGCAGCAGGGGGATTACGAGTTTGAGGCCAGTTTGCATTATATGGTGACTTCAAGCCAACCTAAACCTCTCAGAGAACCAAAGAATGGGTTGTGGCTTAAGGATGGAGCACTTGCCTGGAATGCACAGGGACCTGGATTCTACCTCAGCATTGCAAAACAGGACAATTGGCCACATTCGAGGAGACCTGCGGGTGCATGCTTTGTTCATATGTACATGCAGGTGTTTCTTTGTTCGAGAAATTTAAAAACCTACTACCTATGAAAGGCATGCATATGCATTCCTTCATTTTGCTATAAAAAAAAAACTTAAAATGTTAGCAGTTTTTAAAAAGATTTCTTTTAAGGTTGGACATGGTGGCACACACCTTTAATCTCAGCACTCAGGAGGCAGAGGCAGGCCTATTTTTGAGTTTGAGGCCAGCTTATATAGTAAGTTCCAGGACAGCCAGAGCTATGTAGAGAGACCCTTTCTCAAAAAAACAAACACAAGATTTATTTATATTTTTAATTACATACACACACATCTGTGTGTGGATATGTACATATAAATGCCCTGGGAGACCAGGTGTTGGATGTCCCAGAGCTGAAGTTATAGGCAGTTGTGAGCAGCCATGTGGGTGCTGGGAACTGAACTCAGGTCCTCTAGAAAAGCAGCCAGTGCTCTTAATCACTGAGCCAGCTCTCCAGTGCCACCAGCACAGGCTTTATGCACAAACTGATATCTTCTGTTGTAATTTTCATTATTTTCTTCCAGTTCGTCTGCTTCATTTTGGGGGGAGAACCCTTTATTTTACTCATAAATCCAAGACACACTTAAATAAAACACTAATAGTACATGTGATGTACTACTCTGTGCTAACCCTGTTAGTGGCAGGGTCGTAGGAAAGTGACATTTGCTGCCCTGAGGAGCATACATGCTACATTGAAACACACAATCTGTCTACCTAGGGTCTCTTCTTTTTTCTTTTAATTTTTATTTCCTTAGAAATGACTCAGACATTTTCCCCTCTGTAACTCTGATAGCTACAGAAATGTACTTACTGTATTTGTTTCACTTATCAGGATCGATTCTTATTTTTACCTGTTCTTGTTTGGTTAAAAAACAACTGTCTCTCTTGCTATGTTGTTCTAATCACATTCCTAAGAAGCCTCAGATTATCAAAAGGTTATTGCAAAACCAATTATTTCACAGGGGGAAATGGCCCAAGGTTAAAATTTCAATGATAGAATTTGTCTTTGACTATAGTCTTTTCAGTGATGTTTTCATATGCCAAGTCAAAATATAACTAATACATTTATAAATCAGTAAATTACAGTCTTAACCATTATTAATTAGTATATATATATATATATATATATATATATATATATATATATATATACATCAGTAGATCTTAGGCAGAGTTTCTAAGGCCATAAAATAAATTATGTCACAGTTTCCAACTGGTCACCATAAAGGAAAGCCCAGGCCACTGCTGAACAATTAGCCATGTACACTGATCTATTCCTGTCCATGGAGATGCTCAGCCAGGAAAAGTGCTTGCTGCCAGGCTTGATGACCTAAATTCAATCCCTGGTATCCACATGGTGGAAGGAGAGAACCAACTCTCACAAATTGTCCTCTGTGTACCTTGGCATGTCCCTGACCAATAAATAAGCAAATGTAAAAACAAATTAAAAATAAACCAATCTGTTCCAAATTTTTTAATGGAACACCTCCATTTCTACTTCAGCAGTTCAGTTCTCATATTAAACTAGTGTCAAGTACAGTGCAATTATTTCTCTTACTGAAGCAGTGGTGTTATCTCTATTTCTATGTATAAAATCTGGGGAAGTCACATGACTGAACTCTCACACAGGAAGCACGTGTAATTTCTTGTGCTGTGGTGTGTTTATTGCTCCAGTCTAAGAACTGTCAAGGAATCCCAAGCTAGTGTGAATGGTGAAGGACCTCAATCCCATGCTGCTGTGTGCATCAACAAAAACCATCCCTTCTCAGTTAATTCAGAATATGCTTAGCCTTTTACAACTGGAGGGCTGAGGAGAACAGACCAGAGGGAAGATGATAGCAGAGCTAACGTTATTTCAACTATTGGCACATCTCAGCCAGAAGAGCTCACAGATGCGAGTTTTCTGTGACGTGAAAGGTACAGAAATACAGTTCCGGGCAGCAGGGGCTTCATTCTGCAGGCGCAGGAAATCCCAGGGCAGGTGAAGGACCACAGGAACACACTGGAGGCCAAACAAGAGTTGAAGAAGCACATGCCTCATCTGCCCAATATCTAGAAATGCTTATTTCTTGTATTTTTATTGCTGATACATAAAATTATTTTTCAGATGATTCTAAAGCTTTTAAAAAAGTAATTCAATGGAAGAGTGTTCATAGACTGCAACTCATTTGGTATCTTTCCAGAAGTTCCCCAAATTGGAATCTTAAAATATGCTTACTAGGATGAAAAACCAGCTTAAAAACAGTTTGTCAAATAAGTCTGGTTTTTTTTATTCAATGAATGATTTTAAAAATTAGCTTCATTGTTTTTTAATTTACCATCTGTTAACTCAATAAATACGAGTTCTTAAAGTTAACCTAATTGTCTTGGAATTTGCTGTTTTTGAAGTTGATTAAAGTTATTTAAAATAATTTTATTGTATATTCAGACTGAAACAAAGCATGTCTGCACGTGGATCGATCTTGGCTAATAATTTGCAAATAAATGTGCCCATTTGTAAAATGCACCACTTATGTTTATGGCTCTTAAGACTTATCAGTCAATATGTGAATATGCAGAAAGAGATGCTGATACGAGATCATCAAAAAAGCAGTAACAGTACAGCCTTGAGAAACCACCACTACCAAGCACACGATTTCCCCACATTGCCTCCAGTCTGCTGCAGAAGAAATGCAGAGGGAGCATCAGCTGGAAAAGCCATTTTCAATCCTACTTTCACATGGATGAAAGAGGCTCCATGCTTCCCTAAATATGATCTGGTCAGTGTGTAGACCAAGGGTGGATGATAAACCTAAGGGTGCCAATCAGGTTCTTCTCCGAGACATGTGAAAGTCAGGAAAATGGTGTTTTCTCTCAGTAGCTCAACTCTAATATGCAGCGTGTCTACCAAGCACTCTTACTCACTAAACCATTTTCCCTGCCCCCAAGCTTCTACACTTAATTCCTGATTCTATGACAAACGGATTTTGAGTATGGTGCAAGGTGGGAATCAAGCCATGCCTGGCTCCTCCCAGATACCTAGTTATTCTGGCTCCACTGTTGAGGACATTTTCTTTGTTCTTTGTGTTGCTTTGGTGAAGGTAAAGGAGTGGGGAGCTTGGTGTGGCTAAGTCATTTGAAACCAATCAATTCTAAGAAGACTATACACATTAATTTTAGAATGAGTTTAAGAAAATCGCAGTACCTTCATTCACAAAAAAAAGGGGCTTAAAATTCATCACACACAGGAAACACACACCTTAGATATGTCTTACAACAGGGAACTAGGACTGTTTTGTTTCAAACTGCTGCCTGCTTACCCATTCATTGTCTGCTAAAGGGTCTCCCTTAGGCTCCAAACCCTTAAAAGAACCAGGCATGAAGAGATCCAGGCTGGGGTGGACATTACATGTAATAGACTATGTCAACCAACGATTATTAAATAAACTAAGCAGGGTTTAGTGGTACATGCTTTTAATCCCAGCACTTGGGAAGGCTGGGCAGGAGGATCTCTGTCAGTTCATGGCCACCCTAGTCTCCATAGTGAACTCTAGACCTGCCTGTATCAATCATAACTAGATCTTTGGTTGACTTTTCAATTGCCTAAACCTACTTCCAGGTTATTTATCCAGTTTTTTATTTTTGTTTACTTTTATGTCTTTTAGACAGTGTTTTACAATGGGTCTTATTCCGGAACTTTATCCCTCTGCTTCCTAGGTCTGGGGTTATATGTGAGTGCTATCCTTCCTAGCTATGTGCGAAAGGATCTCAAAGTTAGAATGAATCTCAAAGCCCAGTGACCGGCAAAGCACAGAGCACAGACCACCTGGGGCTCTGCCATCTTTATGGCACACTGTGGTGGTTTGAACAGGAATGGCCCCCATAGGCTCATAGATTTGAATGCTTGGTCGTCAGGGAATGGCACTACTTGACAGGGATTAGGAGGTGTAGCCATGCTGGAGGAAGTGTTATCACAGGTGGGCACTGGGGTTTCAAATGTTCAAGCCGGGCCCAGTGTCTCTCTCTTCCTGCTGCCGAGGATCCAGATGTAGAACTCTCAGCTCCTCCAGAACCATGTCTGCCTGCATGTCTCTATGCTTTCTGCCAGGCTAATAATGGACTAAACCTCTGAAACTGTAAGCCCCAATTAAATGCTTTCCTTTATAAGAGTTGCTGTGGTCATGGTGTCTCTTCTCAGCAATTGAACATTGACTAAGAAACACATATAGAAGATGTTTAATGTTTACCCTCAAATGGATGAGGTCACCACTCCAGACTGTGAGCATCCCAGGTGCTTCCCAGGCCCTGCCTTGAGATTTTCCTAGCCTGAGTTTACCACTGCAATGTAGCATTTTGGGCCCTTTTCATCTAAGTATTTCTCAAAAATGTGCAGCAGTGGATGGGAGACTATAGTTCTGACTAACAAGCATCCACCTGGCCATTTTTTAGAAGAGTTTGCCTTAATTTCTTTTGGAAAGCCATCCTTATTGATTTTAGGTGGGGTGGTTTCAGTCATTTGAGCCATGGCTTCTGGGTAGGAGAAGGGCAGCAGGTTAGCACAGTGATGAGAGCAGGTAAGGACCGCAGCTTTTAACTAGACACACAGGAAGGGGCGGGAGCTGCAACAGCAACCAACAATGACAAAAGTTAGCAGATTTTTTTATAAAAAAATCATGTAAAATGTTGCATTCTGATCCATTATATATGAAACTCTTGTTTTAATAATAAAACACCTCTTCTAAAATCTTTACATAAAAAATATCTAAAAATGAGCCGGGTGGTGGCAGCACACATGTTTGATCCCAGTACTCAGGAGGCAGAGGCAGGAGGATCTCTGTGAGTTCGAGGCCAGCCTGGTCTACATAGTGAGTTCCAGGACAGCCAGGGCTACACAGAGAAACCCTGTCTCAAAAAACAAAAACAAAAAAAAAACAACAAAAAAAATTTCTCAGAAATGGAGGCTGTAGTTACCATCACACTGTGCCAAGCCCACCATGGACGGACACTGGTAGCCCTACCCCCACCCCCACCTTGTACCATATTCAGTTCACTCTGCTTTCCTTGTCCTGTCCTTGACTTTCATTTTCATTAGAATAATCATGGCAAACAGAACCAACGACAAAGGAACAGCTGTTGTCTTGAGCCTGGACTCTGTGGCTGAAGACTGTCTACCCAGCAGTTCCTACAGACGAATAAACCACTGTCCCTATCACACTATGAGGAAACTGAGGCAGCAAGCTGCCTTGCTCAAGGCCACACAGGAAGTAACCAGGCTTTCAATCCAGGCAGTTGGACACCATAGGCTATTTTGCCCATGGGTGCTTATTTTGCTTAAAATAGAATTTGGTTATGTGGCCCTTCACCTTCAAAATTCATGAAACACACAAAGAGGATAGTTTCTTACTGTGTATAATTCACACAATAAAAGTCGCCAGGTTATGGTGGCACACACCTTTACTCAGCATTCGGGAGGCAGAGGCAGATTGATCTCTGTGAGTTTGAGGCCAGCCTGGTCTACAAAGTGAGTTTCAGGACAACCAGAGCTACACAGAGACATCCTGTCTCGAAAAAACAAAAAACCAAAACAAAAAACAAAGTCAACTTTGGTGACTTTTTAAAGTCAAGAAACCTGAAGAAAATTATGACTGTTGGAGCCAAGTTGTTAAGAATTTAAAGACACAGAACTGGAGAGATTGCTCCAGATTAAGAACGCTTGTGTTGATCTTCAAGAAGGCCCATGTTCATGTCCCAGCTGGGGCTCACAAACACCAGCAATTCCAGTTCTAGGGGATCAGATGGGCTCTTCTGGCCTTCCAGGACACAAGTGTGTATGTGTATACACACACTAACACACACACACACACACACACACACACTCTTTAAAAGAAAAAATAACATGGATACACTAAACTCACAAGAAACTGCACAGCATGCTTTATGAGAAGCAGCATTTCTAATATTTTTAGGGTTCATAGGAAAGTGTGGGGGTATTGTCATACATTTCTGATGTTTGAGGAGCTGATAAATATGGCCTCAAAGCAAGAGGCAGGAAGACTAAGCAATTAGTGAGATTATTTTTTCCTGACTGATTCTGTTATTTGACAATTTCATACATGTATATAGTATATTTAGATTACTCTTTCTCCTTCTCTTATCTCCCTTCCACGCCCGCCAAGCCCCCAATCCCATACCTATCGGTCCTTTCCCAGTTTTATGATTTTTTGTTTTACTTTGTGACCCATTTAGTTTAGCTAAGGCCATCTGTGTGAGCATTGGATTGGATCTGTCCACTGAAGCCTGGTGGGACCATCATTGGGAACACTGAAGGTGATAGCTACTCCTGAATCTATCAGTAGAAAACAGCCCAGTGGTGAGGGGTAGAGATCCCTGAGTTCCTTCCTCCATCCACGGCTAACTATTGAGGGATCAATTTTTATTTATTCATTTATTTTTACAATAGAATTTTTATTACATTTATTTATATATGTAATATGTGTGTATGAGTGTGTGCATGAACCATGGTACATGTGTGGAGGTCTCCTTCTAAGGTAAAGGTCACAGGCATCCAACTCTGATGGTAAGGCTTAGCAGCAAATACCTTTATCTGCTAAGCCATCTTGCCAGTCCCTGAATCAATTTTTAAAATAAAAAAAAATTCTCAAAAGTCTAAGGACTATAAGACAGTCTGAACTAAAATATAATTTGACACTATTACTGGAGAGTCCAGCCTCACTAGAAATGCACATGCATAAACTTCACAAAACATGTCTACAGGCCAAAATCAGCTTAAGTGTACTTTAACACGTAGTTAAGCTGACAATATTTACTATTTCAATTTTTCATATAAACATAGGATTTAGCTTATCTTTAGAAAGTGGAAGGTCTGATGTTTTGTTTGGACAAAATACATTCTTCAGACCATTGCAATTTTTCCTTTGATGGTTAATCTTATCTGTCAACTTGACTGGATTTATAATCACCGTGGAAACTTACTTCTCAGTATGTCTATGAGACTGTTTCCAGAGAGATTTAACTGAAAAGTGAAGACCCATATTGAATATGGGCAGCAGTATCCTATGGTCTAGGGTCCTGGACTGAATAAAAAGAGAGCGTGAACTGAATCCAACCTCTCTCTCTCTCTCTCTCTCTCTCTCTCTCTCTCTCTCTCTGCTTCCTGACTGCAGATGTCATGTGAGTAGATGCCTCAGGCTCCTGTCTTCCCCATTGTGACCCAAAAGAAATCCTTAAGTTGCTTTTGTGAGACGTTTTACTACAGCAATGAGAAGAAGTAATTAATACGCATCACTGTTAATGATCTTAATTTGGTCAGTTTGGTTCACTTACATTTATGCTTCACCAGGTGAAAATTAAAAAGTTTCAGTCCTAGGAATATGGAATGATCCAACTCCAAAGAACATACGCACAGCCCTTCACAACTTGGACCAGCTTGGGTTCAGTCTTTACATATATTCAGTGAGCTTCAAACTTTACTGAATTCCTCACAGTTCCCAACAAGGGCTAGTGTCCACATTGGGCTCTGCTTCAGATACCCTTCCTTCCTGTCTTTTTGTTCTTAAAGGAATCCCACTTAGCCTCAAGACTTAGCTCTTGTCAATTCCTCCAGGGAACTTTTTTCAATGCCTCTGGCTAGAATGTTTGCTCACCCCAGGGGTTCCCATGGGCCCCAGGTCCTCTATTAGCGTTGCAAGGGCTTTTTCCTGCCCAATAGGAAAATACCTTCTTGAAGAGAACTCTTAATGTCCTTATCCTCAGCTCCTAACAGAGCTCCTCATTTCTCCTCGGTACTTAAGAATATTTATTGAATGAAGAATATATGGGGCAAATGGTGAATGAACAAATATTTTTGTATTACAAGGGTATATAAACCATTTGATAATAACAATGTGAGATGTGATTGCTCGAGGTCAACGTTCAGATTTTGAACTGTAATGACATAATAGATAAATATTAATTACAGTACTATTTTATCATACCTTTGCCAGGAAAACAAGTCTTGAGAAAAAAGAAAATGTGTAACATTAGTCAGTGTAAAATACTAACGTAAAATTGATGGGGTGGACTTACTCTGGTGGGGGTTCTTCCTCACTGAAAGGGTCACATTGTATCTCCCTATAAGTTGGTGCCATTCTGGCAATTCTCACCCAGGACATGGAAGACTTGGGCCACAGAGTGGCAGGACAGGACAGTTCAGCTGGCAGTCCACCAGAGCAAGGGTCACCAGCAGAACAGGAGTCCTTAGATCTCTGTCTTAAACACCACAGTTACCTTGTGATGACTCCGTGGAGCCACAAGAGTCCTGGTAGAATACTGTTGAGCCCAAATGATGTATGTGACCTCACGAATGCCAGCATGCCGCCCTCCAGATTGCTGTAGCAAAGCATCTCACAATAGCAACTTGAGGATTTCTTTTGGGTCACAATGGGGAGTACATGAAACTTGAAAGCTGGTGACTGTTCCATCAGCTTAAGTCCTGGAGTGAGAAGACCGAGAAGCACTTGTGGCTGACCACAGGCTACCAGAAATCTGAGTTGTTACTTGAGCCAAAAGCCCATCCTGGTGAATTTGCTCTGTTCTGTTACAAACACCAGACTATAAATAATGATTGTGAGTGTCAAGAGCACCAATTCTGTACAGCTTGAGAAAGAAAAGGTAAAGTACACAAAGACAGAATGAATGACTTTGAAAATCCCCATAGTAAACACTGTGGGAATTGAACTGAACTCTATTCTGTGGTAAGCTCTGAACCCCAAATTCATTATGAAGGTATCCACTTAAGTCTTCTGAATAAATGATCTCTGAACGTTTGATGGGATGAATTAGCAATAAAAATAAAACTTCTAATCCAGATCCTCAGCCTTCATTTTCTTTTCCTTAAAAACAAATTTTAAAGTTACGTTTGTTTATTGTGTGAGTGGGTGTGGTTCCTTTGTAGAGAGGTCAGAGGGCAACTTTCAGGAATTGGTTCTCCCCTTCCACCATCTTGGACCTGGGGACCACAGTCAGTGGGCAGGTTTGGTGGCAAACACCTCTACCCACCATGTCGGCTCAGGGGCCCAGTTTCCTCTGTTTCAGAGACCGGGCATGCTCAGGGCTGCACAGGGTAAGGGAGGGGAGGAAGCCTCTCCCCTTGCTTCAGAGCTTTCACTGACAGACCCACGTAGTCATCTTCTCACAGTCTCCTGTTATTTTCCCACTAACGAAAGCCAATGTCGCTTTAGCCCACTCCTTGTGTGTTGTATAGAAGGCCATAGTGTACTATCTCTTCTCTGAAATAATCAGTGTGGCTACTGATACTAACTACTATTATTTATCCTTTGTCATGTTTCAGATTTGCTTGTTGTTCAACTAACATTACATTTGGATTTGTTAGAAAAATTTAATGGGGGCATTGTCTTTCTTCTAAAAGACTCTGGTTCATTCCCAGTACCCACATGACAGCTCACAACCAACCATCTGTAACTTCAGTCCCAGGGGATTCAATACAGATACCCTTTTCTGCCTCCACTAGCATGTAGATGGTGAACAGACATACATGTAGGCAAAAGACCCACATACATAGAATAAGACGATTAAAATATCTTTAAACAATTATACCACTTCAGGCTGGCTGCTATAAAAATACCTTAGATCTGGTCATTTTTTAAAAAAAGATTTGTGTGTGTGCATTCCTGTGTTTGTGCATGTGTGCATGGTTCTGTGTGAGTATATGGCACCTTGGTGACGGTGTCTTTACACTGAGAGAGCCTAGACTCTGCCTGTACAGAGTTAGGGATGGAAGAAAAGGAAATTTGGAATGTTG
>CABHPR010144438.1:26766-50274 GCA_902168415.1 Peromyscus melanophrys | reverse complement strand
TCTCTCTCTCTCTCTCTCTCTCTCTCTCTCTCTCTCTCTCTCTCTCTCTCTCTCGTACAACTAGGGCTATTCTTTCTGCTTGAAATGTTCTTCTCAGTCTTTCCCCTTAATTCCTACTCATCTGTTACAGTATCCTCCTCTGATGAGACTTCTCTACTCTACTCCTTGGTGTTCCACACTTCTATTTATTCCTAGTACATCCCTTCCTACCTTATATTTCAGCTGGTACTGAAATCAATTATGTACTTGTCTAACTTCTATTACTCTATTTTTTAAAGTAGGACAACAATCTGTAGCTCATTTATGTTTATATTCCTGATGCCTAATGTGAAACCTAGCACTGAATAGGTATTAATGTATGTTTGTTGAATGGATCTGGTTCCCAAGGTGGGACAGCAAGTGGGCAAATCTTATTTGGAGGGGCTGAAAGAACTGACTATGAAAGAAGATACGGCACATAGACCGGAAGTGAGGAAAACATATCCACTGAGTCCCACAGTGTGTTCACAGGTCAGATTGTGTCACGAGATACTTAACAGGCAGATTTAAGAAAGTGAAAAGAACTTGTTCATTTTAATAAGTGATCTATTTGGAATGTGTAAATAATTCTGAGATTACCTACTGACATCAGGGCTAATTGTAAGCTTAGAGGCTATTTCCTCAATGACATCAAAATGAAAATCACATCCTATGTCCTGATGTTCCTAGAGGCTCTTACTGAAGAAATACTCTTTGGCTAGAACATACAGATTACATACCACGATAAAACTCTTTTAAAAATATTTTGCTTAACTTTTCTTTGGTTTAGTGTGTGATTCTTTGGCCAGGAATGCTTAGGCTTGACCCTATGAGCTTTGGCACTAAGTTACATTTTTGTCAGAGGCACCAATTCTGAGCCACCAAGTAACTTCAGTCCCTGAGTAATTATAGCCATAAGGGTGAAGTGGGAGTGATGTGTTTTTCTCTGAAGAATGGTGGAGTGCACACAGAGTTTGATGTGACTCCCCACTAGAGTGCATTCATGTCTCCAGGGATGTATGGCCAGGCCTGGCTCTCAGCTAGGGATAGTTGAGAAAGGGGGAACAAACTTGGGGCTGGTGTCTGGTGTGCTGTGCAAGACAGACTGGACAGCTGCCTTTTAAGCAACTATTTCAGATGTCCCTTGAGCAGGATGGACAATTAAGCAAGGATGATCATCTTCTTGAGGGACTTCCTGCACAGAGCCACTGCTTATAGTGGGTTGTAAAGGTCAGCACAGACATAGGAGAAATAGGAAGAATCCGGCTTCTTCAGGAAATGTAGGCAGCCTTTGTTCTAGAATGAGAGCGCTTCACAGAACCTCCAACAATTTGGTAGATATTGTGGACCCTCTTCTGGGACAATGCATAAGTCTCACTGCTTACAAAGCTCTGTCCATCCCATGCTCAACTCTCAGAGATCTCATTGAATTGGGATCTTTAAAGACCCTCTAATGGTTACCTTTGTTTACAGTTTGATATACATTGCAGTAAAAATGCAATCTAAATCAGGGAATTTATGAAACAACCCAAATTTACTGTGTTATAACAATCAAGGCCTTCAGTTTCTGTATTGTTTGGAGCAGAAGCAGCATCAGGGCAGCTCTCCTCGGCTATTGTCTCATCCCCACTCTTGTGACCACACTCAATCACTGGATAGCACTAAGGGATTTAGTGAGTTTTCCATCTTACTGCAAAGGACGCATGACTCAATACTAAGGTCAGAATATCTCCCAATTTAAGGAAATTGGTGATGGTAAAATACAAAATTTCAATCTGGTTATATGCTAGAAAACATCTCAGAAAGGATCTTTAAATACTGCTATTAAGAACATTTGTCACCAACTAATTTGCATTAATGAACACTAGCTAAGTAGACATGTTTGCAAGCTGTGAAGGCACAACCTTATCCCATGTTAATTCTGTATTGGAGCCAAGATTTTAATAAGAACAGGCTATTGATTGTGCCCATAAGGATTGTTCAGTGCTTAATATAATTTGGCAAAATTCAGACGTTATTAATCATAACTAATAGTCCCTATCTGGAAAACAAGCACATTGTTGCTCATTTGGTTCAGAACTTATTGAAAACTCAACTATAATCCAAATATATGCTAGAAATCAATTAGAAACATTAATAAATTATTTTACCATCATATATTATGCATAAATATATTAAGAAAGAATACGATTTACTGCATATAAAGAATATGTACTGTAACCTTTGCCAAATCATACAAATAAAAACAATAACAAAAAGTAAAACATAACTTTATAACAGTGTGTTGGTAATAGTTATGAAACACAATTATGAATTGTTTATGTTACATGCAAATTTTAATAAATGTAAGTACAGGAGTACTTACACCTCTCTCTGTGTGTGTACAGCATATGTGACACACATCTAAACACACACACACACACACACACACACACACACACACACACACATATCCAGTTCTTATCTAAAATGCTTAGGACCAATGTGTTTAGATTTGGAATTTTTAAATATTTTAATAGTTAACATATGTATCAAATGTTAGGTACCATACCCAAATATCAAGAAGACATTCATACATATCTCTTACACACATCTTCTGCACACAGTGACCTAAAGATAATTTTAGAGGATTTTTTAGTGATTTTCTGAATGAAAGTAAAGTTTCATGGTGTGGAATTTCTATTTCTGATGTCATATTGAAGCTCAGAACTTTAGTTTTTGAAGTATTTTGTATTTTTGTTTTTGAACTAGGGATGCTTGATGAATGTACATGTATGTTTTCTCTCAATGTATGTTTTCTCTCAATGTATGTTTGTATATGTGTGTTTTCCGCTCTATTGTGTGTGTGCATACACCTGTGGGTTCTTCTGCATGCATGTCTGTGTACATGCATGAGAGTTTTCTATGTGTATGTAGACATGTGTGAGTGTCCTCCTGTATGTGTGTTTGTCACAAATGTGTATGTGTGTTCTTCTCTGTGGTTGTATTCATGTGTGTGTTTTCTGCCCATGTGTTTGTATACATATGCTTGTGCATACTCTTGTCTGTGAGTGTGTATACATGTGTGTGCATATGTGTATGTGTATGTATGTATGTGCATGCATGTTCTTCCAAGGAGCACTGTGGAAGAAATGATGCTGGACTTAGGAGGCCTCCTGAAGTAAATCATCTTAAATAAATTTCTAACATTATTCAGAAATAATTAACCACGTAAGTTAACTTGGCTGTCTTTTTATTTTTCTTTCTTTTTATGTATTTATTTCCTTTATTTACTTCTTTATTTCTTTCATATTTATGATTTTTTATACAGGGTCTTAATATGTAGCCCAGGCTGGCTTGGATATACTTTAAGTAAATTTAGAAAGTATTATCCCCATGTTTTATCCATTAGAGATAAAAAGGTTGGTTAAAGAATTGGCTGTGTGAGCACAGTGGCACACGCCGATACACAGAGTGTTCAGGAGGCCAAGCAGGAGGATCTCACATTCAAGAATATCCTGGGCTACAGAGTGAGTTCTGGCCTGTCCTGGGCTGAACAGTAAGATCACATATATAAAAAGTTGTTCATTCCAGCCAGGGAATCAGGTAGCCTAACTGTGTATCTTCATCTTTCCTTACCTTCCTGCACATCTGATCCCCCAGTCTCACCCTCAACTCTGCAGCAGAGCACCTGCTGTGGCCTCCCCTTCCTCTCTGCCCCCTTCTCCAGTTGATCACACAGATCTCCTCCATCCTTTTCTACCATTCATCCTGTTATCCCAGCCCCCAGCTGCATAAGGCATTCCCTGGGAACCCCCCCAGCCAAGACTGCCACAGAAGCAAGTAGGCCAGCAAAGCAGGTAAGCAAGCTTCAGGTCTTCGTTCCCCTTCTCTCCTCCACACTCAGTCCTTCAGGCTCATCCCCAGGGCTGTAGCAGCTGCCTGTTGTGGCCTCCCCTCACTCGCTGGCCCCATTCCTAGGGAAATGAGCAGATCCTGGTGGAACACACTGGTTTCCTTCCTCTGGTAGACCCCTTGGCATTCTCCCTTCTCAGGTGTCAGCTTCCAACACCTAGAAACATATTCCACCTGGAAACCCCAGGGCCACACCTGACAGGATCCTAGCAGACTTCCCTACCAGGCATCACACAGTCACCACTCCCTCAGAAGAGGGTAACAGAAACCAAGGAACAAAGCACCCACTCAACAAGACAAGAACAGATATCAGCACCAAGAATTACAGTCTTCCCAAACCCAGATGCCTAAATGCCAGCATAAAAAAACACAATTAATAACAGCCAGAACAATATGTCTCCACTAGAGCCCAGCAACCCTACCAAAGTAGGCCGTAAGTAATGCAACATAGCTGAAACTAACTCTCTCTCTCTCTCTCTCTCTCTCTCTCTCTCTCTCTCTCTCTCTCACACACACACACACACACACACACACACACACACACACACACTAGTCTTTATGAATATGATAGAGGTCCTTAAAGAGGAAATGAATAAATCCCTTAAAGAAATCTATGAAAACATGAAAGACTGAAAGGAAATGAATAATATAGTTCAAGAATGTTTGAAAGAGAAAATAAAATCCAGTAAAGAGAACTAAAATTGAGAGAAATCTAGAAATGAAAAATATAGGAACTCGACCAGGAGCCTCAGAGGCAAAGCTTCACAAACAGTGCAAAATGTAGACGATAGATTCACAATCATTGAAGACATAATAGAAGAAATGGATACCTTAGTTAAAGAAAACATTAACTCAAAAAAAAAATAAATAAAACAAAACACTCCTGATACAAAACATCCAGGAAATCTGGGACGCTATGAAAATACAAAAATCTAAGAAGAATAAGAATAGAAGTAAGAGAAGAAACCCAGATCAAAGGCACAGAAACTATTTTCAATAAAGTCATAGAAGAAAATTCCCCCAATCTAAAGAAGGAAGATACCTATTAAAGTACAAGAAGCATACAGAACACTAAATAGACTAGACCAGAAAAGGAAGTCCTTCCAGCATATAATAATCAAAACACTAAGCATACAGAACAAAGGAAGAATATTAAAAGCTACATGGAGAAAAAACCAAGTAACATACAAATACAGAAATATTAGAATACCATCTGACTTCTCAATAAAGACTCTAAAAGCCAGAAGAGTTTGGACAGATGTGCTATAGACTCTAAGAGACCACAGATGCCATCCCAGACTCCTACACCCAGCAAAACTTTAAATTACCGTAAATGGAGAAAATAAGACATTTTATGATAAAACCAAATTTAAGCAATATCTGTTTACAAATTAAGCCCTACAGAAGGCACTAGAAGGAAAATTCCAACCTAGAGAGGTTAACCACATCCAAGAAAACACAGGATAAGTAATCGCATACCAGCATATCAAAAGAGGGGAAACAGACAGACAGACAGACAGACACAGACAAACACACACACACACACACACACACACACACACACACACACACACACATTACACACACACACACCACCACCACGACCATAACATCAAAACCAATGGAATCAACAAATATCATCCATTGTTATTTCTCAACACCAGTGGTCTCAATTCATCAATAAAAAGACACAGACTAACAGAATGAATGAGAAAAACAGGATCCATCCTTCTGCTACATCCAAGAAACTCACTTTAATATCAAGGATAGATATCACCTCAGGGTAAAAAGATGGAAAAAGATATTCCAAGAAAATGGACCTAAGAAGCAAGCTGGTGTAGCCATTTTAATATCTGACAAAAAGACTTAAAATGAAAACTAATCAGAAGAGATAGGGAAGGACATTACATACTTATTAAAGGAAAAATCCATCAAGAGAACATTTCAGCTCTTAATGTCTATGCCCCAAACACAACGTCATGGAAGTTTATAAAAGAAACACTACTACAGTTTAAATCACATATTGACCCTCACACATGGATAGTGAGAAACTTCTATATCCTATTCTTGCCAATATACAGGTTGTTCAGACAAAAACTAAGCAGAGAAATACTGGAGCTAACTGGCATTATAAACGAAATGGACCTAACAGATACATACAGAACATTTCATTCAAACACAAAAGAATATACCTTCTCAGCACCTCATGGAACTTTCTTCAAAATTTACCACATACTGTCACAAAGCAAGTCTCAACAGATACAAGAAAGTTGAAACAACACCCTGCATCCTATCTGACCACAGATGGAAGCTGGATATCAGTTACAGAAATAGCAGAAAGCTTACAAACTTATGGAAGCATGAACAACTATTTACTGTTTGAAAAAACATGTGTCAAGGCAGAAATTAAGAAAGAAATTAAAGAATTCCTAGAATTGAATGAAAATGAACACACAACATACCCAAACTCGTGGGGCACAATGAAGGCAATTCTAAGAGGGAAGCTTATATCATTTAGTGGCTACATTAAAAAACTGGTGAGATGTCACACTAGTAACTTAACAGGACAACTGAAAGCTCTAGAACATAAAGGAAGAAATTAAACAGGAAGAAATAGTCAAACTCAGAGCTAAAACCAATAAAATAGAAACAAACAATACAAAGAATCAATGAAACAAAAATTTGGTTCTTGGAGAAAATCAGTAAGACGGACAAACTGCTATCCAAGTTAACTAAAAGGCAGATAGAGAATATCCAAATTAATAAAATTAGAAATGAAAAGGGGGATATAACAGTAAACACCAAGGAAATCCAGGGAATCCTAAGGTGTACTTTAAAAACCTGTACTTCACCTGTGCGGATAGTTTTATGTCCATTTGACCGACTCTAAAGCCCAGAAACAGATGTTTTATGCACAGAATTTTACTGGACTTTTAAAAAGAGTTAATGCCAATAGTCCTCAAATTATTTCACAAAGTAGAAACAGAAAGAACATTGCTCAATTCATTTTAGGAGGCCACGGTTACCCTGAGACCCAAACCACACAATAAACTAAAGAAAGAAAGAAAATTACAGACCAGTTTCCTTCATGAACACAGATGCAGAAGTGCTCAACAAAATATTTGCAAACCAAACGTATTAACACATTAAAAAGATCAGCCACCATGATCAAGTAGGCTTCATCCCAGAGATACAGGGATGGTTCAACATACACAAATCGATAAATGTAGTCCACCATATAAACAAACTGAAAGAATAAATAAACCACATGATCATCTCAGTAGACAGAAAAGGCCTTTAACAAAATCCAACACCTCTTCATGATAAAAGTCCTTGAGAGAAAAGGAATAAAAGAGACATACCTCAACATAATACAGGCAGTTACTATAAACCCACAGCCAACATCAGCTTACATACAGAGAAACTCAAAGCAAGTCCACCAAAAACAAGGAATAAGACAAGGCTGTCCACTCTCTCCATGCCTATGCAGTACAGTACTTGAAATCTTAGCTAGAGCAGTAAGACAACTGAAGGAGATGGAGGATATACAAATTGGAAAGGAAGAAGTCAAAGTATTGTTATTTGAAAATGATATGATAGTATACATAAGTCACCCTAAAATTTTACTGGAAAACTCATACAGTTGATACACACTTTCAGCAAAGAGCTGGATACAAAAAAAAAAAATCATCAGTCCTCCTATATACAAATGATAAACAGTATGAGAAAGAAATCAGGGAACATCTTCACAATAGCCTCAAATAATCAAAAATATCTTGGGGTAACAAGCAAGTGAAAGTCTTGTAAAATTAAAAACTTTAAGTCACTGAAGAAAGAAACTGAAGATATCAAAAGATGAAATGATCTTCAAGCTCAGAGACTGATAGGATTAATACTGTAAAAAATGGCCATCCCAACCAAAAGCAATCTACAGATTCAATACAATCTCCCTCAAAATTCCAACACAATTCTTCACAGATCTTGAAAGAACAATTTTCAGCTTCATATGGAAACATAAAAAACCCAGGATAGAGGCCGGGCAGTGGTGGCGCACGCCTTTAATCCCAGCACTCGGGAGGCAGAGGCAGGCGGATCTCTGTGAGTTCGAGGCCAGCCTGGGCTACCAAGTGAGTTCCAGGAAAGGCGCAAAGCTACACAGAGAAACCCTGTCTCGAAAAACCAAAAAAAAAAAAAAAAAAAAAAAAAAAAAAAAAAAAAAAAAAACCCAGGATAGCTAAAACCATCCTGAATAATAAAAGAACTGCTGGAGGTATCACTATGACTGATTCAAGTTGTAGTGTGGAGCTATAGTAATAAAAACAGCATGGTGCTGGCCCAAAGCAGACATGTTGCTCGTTAGAATTGTATTGACGACCTACACATAAATCCACACACCTATGATTTCCTGATTTTTGATAAAAAAAAAAAACCAGAAATACACACCAGAATAATGACAGCATCTTCAACAAATGGTGCTGGTCAAACTGGATAGCTGAATGTAGAAAATTCAACTAAGTCCATACTTATTATCCTGCACAAAACTCTACTCCAAATGGATCAAAGACCTCAACATAAAACCAGATTCACTGAACCTGATAGAAGAGAAAGGGGGAATATCCTTGAACTCATTGGCACAGGAAAAGACTTTCTTAACAGAACACTGATAGTGCAGGCTCTAGGATCAACAATTAATAAATGGGGCCTCATGAAATGGAAAAGCTACTTTACAGCAAAGGATACTGTCATTTGGACCAAGTGGGAACCTACAGAATGGGAAAAGGTTTTAACCAACTACAAGTCTGACAGAGGGCTAATATTCAAAATACATAAAGAACTCAAAAATCAGATATCAAGAAAACAACTCAGTAAAAAATGGGAAACAGATCTGAATAGAGAACTCTCAAAAGAGGAAACTCAAAAGAGCTGAGAAACACTTAAATGTTCAACATCCTTAGCCACAAGAGAAATGCAAATCAAACTACTTTGAGATTTCACCTTATATATGTCAGAATGGGTAAGAGTAATAACACAAGTGACAGCTCATGCTGGTGAGGATGTGGAGCAAGTAAACATTCCTCCATTGCTGGTGGGAATGCAAACCTATACAACCACTATGGAAATCAATGCGTCAGTTCCTGAAGAAGATGGGAATTGACCCTCTTGAGACCAGCTATACCACTTTTGCCCTTGAGACCAGCTATACCACTTTGGGGCATGTACCCAAAGGATGCTTCATTCTACCACAGATATATTTGCTCAACCATGTTCATTGCTGCTCTGTTCATAAATAGCCAGAGACTGGAAATGACCTAGATGTCCCTCAACAGAAGAGTGGATAAAGAAAATATGGTAATTTACACAATGGAATATCACTCAGCTGTTAAAAAATGAAATCATGAAATTCTCAGCTAAATGAATGGAGCTAAAAGAAAATCATCCTGAGTGAGGTAACTCAGACCCAGAAAGACAAATATGGTATGCATTTGTTCATATGTGGATATTAGCTGTTGATTTAATGATAACCAACCTAAAATCTGTGGAACCACAGAGGTGATGTATAGAGTGAGGGAGCTGGGGGTATAGATAAGTGTCTCTAGGAAAGGGAAATAGAACAGATAGTTATAGATGGATGAGATGGTGGGGCTGGAATGGAAGGATCAAACAAGAAGATAGTGGAGAGAGGTAGATGAGGGAATGAACAAAAAGAGAGATAGCTAAAGTTAAGAGCCATTTGAGGGATAGCATGAAAATCTAATACATTAAAAGCTTCACAACATATATACATATATGAAGAGGATCTAAATGAAATTGCCAATTCACGGGGGAGACAGAGCCCCAACTGGACATCTCTTATCACCAAATGAAGCTTCCAGTCCCAGGATTGGGTTATGTCTAATTGAATTGTTTGCCAAAAGGGTCTCATTTTGGAACCTCCAACAACCCAGGCTGTTGCCAAGACTATGAGTTGCTCTCCATAAACTGACGGCAAGGCCCCTTTGTTGGAGACAAGACCTCCAAAATTCATCAAACATGGAGAATTCAAGTTGGTGCCCAAATAGAACTTCCACTCTTTGTGCTAGAGTCTTTGGTTCAGGATGGTGCTCTGCAGGCTACCGAAAGAGAAATGTAGACACCATGCCAGCCACACCTTTGATCTACAATCTGTCCAGCCTGAAAGTTATACTAGTGCAATGGTGGCACAAAACTTGTGGGAGCAACCAACCAATATCTGATTTGACCTAAGGCCCACCCCAAAGAAGGAAATCACGCCTGTCACTGCTTGAGTAACCAAGAACAAAAGATTCGATAGCCCAGGGACCTAGGGTAAAACTGAATACTACTCTTCTCTAAACAAGCAAGCAAGCAAACAAACAGAGTAGCAATAAAAATGACTCCTAATGACATTCGTCTATACCTGTAGATCAGCGCCTTGCTCAGCCCATCCTCAGAGATGCTTCCTCCTGCAGCAGACGGGGACAAACACAGAGACTCACAGCTAGGCATTAAGCAGAGAGAGAGTCCTTGGAACACTCATCCCTAAATGGGATGTCTCCATCAAATCCCTCACCTCAGAGCTCAGGGAACTCTGCAGAAGAGGAGGTGGAAAAAGTGGGGAGCCAGAGGGGATGGAAGATGTTAAGAAAACCAGGCTCTCTAAATCAGCAGCACATTTGAACTCACACAGTCTTAACCAGTCTGCACCAGATGGGGTCTTAGAGCTGAAAGAGGTGGGCATATGATCCCATCCCTAAACTAGAAGCTATCTCCAACTGATGAACCACTTGCAAATGAAAATATAATTTTCTCCAAGGTAGTCTCACCCAGGAAACAAGCTGCTAAGGGTGGATTGTTTCTCCAGCACTAGATGACCAACAGAAAACAAGCCCAGTGATGTCACTGGAGGAGGTTCCTTGATTCATAACATCGTGTCAGGGCTTTTTTTTTTTTTTAACTTTTACCTTATTTTTAAATTAATTTTTAGCCTATAGGTCCTTTGCATATAAATTGCAGCTTTCAGGCTAGCAGCGTTTTTATGGGAAATGACAAGAAATGTTTCTCAAGGCCAGTTTGGGCTTTACTTGTTTCAAACAAATGGAAGCAGGATTCATGGCTCCACAGCACATGAACATTCATTTTGTCATGTTTCCTTCTTATGGAGGTGGACATGTTCTTGGGCCTTGAGCATGCTAGGCATGTGCTGTACCACAGAGCTGCATCTGCCATGGTTTCTTAATCAGAAATGACAGTCATCTTAGTTTTCAGTTAACGAACCTTGGATATATTATCACATTCAATTTATGAACAACACCTTTGGGGATGGAGCTGAGGTCACAGAAAATCTGCTTGTTGTCATCCATGTGGATCAGGTAGCTCTGGTCCATGACCTTATATCCACCCATCTTGGGACCAGATAGATATGGTTCAGATGTTTTAACAGTAGAAAAGAAAGAGGGTCCATGTACTAAAGCCAGAAGGATTCCAAATCATTTTGATTTTTATAACAAAATAATTCAATATTCACACTGTTAAGTAATTATATTAGTGGTGCCATGTCAACTCTGGCCAAGTTTTGCTATCAGGTGAGTTTAGTAGCAAAACTTGGGGGAATCTTTCTATTTTAAGTATTGCTGAGATTTGGATGTTAAAGATAAGAATTGTAATATAGATGCACAGAAAAAATTCCTCCTACAGCAATGATCAAAGGACTTGTCCATCAGTTTGCAGACTGATTTACTGAGAAATTGTAATTTGTGTAAAAGCTGAACATCAGCCAGCCCTGCTCAGTTGCTGTGCTGTTTCTTAATGACACTGATTAACAACAGTCTCAATGGTATCTGAACAAACCAGGAGACTACAGGATTGCCAAGAGGCTTAGTAAACGGCTACTTTACTGTCAGCGTACAACCTATACATAGTCCTAGACAAATAGCACCATTGGTGCTTCCGGAAGAGAGTCCAAGATCCCATATGTACCAGCATGACAGTAGACCACACAGGACAAAAAGGCCCAGCCTTGCTGAAGCAGCAAGGATCTTATGTATGAATTTTCACCAATTATGGCAGATGACTCCAATTCGCAGTAAAGTCCGAAAAAAATCTCTCATGGAGACAATATTTGGTTACATTGTAACTTCATCTGTTTTTGAGTGGGAGAATTTTACCGTGGAGTATCAAATTTGACATACAGACTTCTTATGGGAAATTACTGCCATTTTTTTCAGTTAAGATACACAGTGACTTTCATGAATAAAATAATAAGTCTTGCTGGGAAATGATGATTCCAACTGCTTCTAATCAAGTACTTTTAAAAGCCTCAATGCTTGACTATAGCAGAGCATAAGGAATAATCAAAAAGTCACTACCTGGTGACTGATTCTTATTTGTACAAATTCAAAATATTGTGTTAAAAATGGAACGGCACTCCTGGATGCTATTTAAAATTGTGAAGACTGGGGCATCGGGTGTCTGTGCTTTACATAGCTGGCGTGGTACAGAGTCATTGCAGTTTGACTGTGATTCATGGTAATAACGCTCACAGGAAGACTGTGACAAGGAGACAAATCCCCCCTCCCCACTGTCCATTATAAACCACTGAATTGTCTTCAGATAAATGCATCTTGTCCTTTGAGTGGAAGCGACTTATGAACTGCCCCCACCCCCAACGTCCACCGTGTGCCTGTTTTGTTCATAGTAATGAAAATGCACTTCCTACATCAGAATCTGCCTAGTTCATTAGCACAAGCCTGCCTGGCCCACCTGCCTGCTCTGGGGAGGAAGAACAGGGGAGGAAATAGACTGGATTTTGCTAAAATGTCAGACTCTTATCCAAAATTGTTGAAAATCTTCCTTAGTATCCTGAGTTGACCTATGCACAGGCAGCCAGGTTCCTCTCTGGACTAGAGCATTCCTGTACCGACTCACTAAAGAGAAGGAGCTTGGTCTGCTGCTGGAGTAGGGGGCTTTCTGAAGCTATGACACCCAGTCTCATTCAGCTCCCTTATTGCAGTGACTATGGTTACCAGATACGCATTGCATTGCATCATGGGTCCTGTGGTTCAAGGGCTGGGTTGGTCCTGGCAGCATCCTGTGCCCTAAAAGTAACGATTACAAAACAGCAGTGCCTGGAGGAAATGTTCACAGAACCCTTTAAAAAAACACTTTGAAAGCACCAGTTGACAGCTTTCTTCTTTTGTATCCAGCGTTTCATAACTTCCCATGCACCCTCTTGGGAAAGAGCAGGATGATGCTAATTGAACTCATCTAAGTGACAGTCATAGGGATAGGTTTTGACATGGTTGAAGTCAAGTTTTCCTTACTTGAAGAAAGAGAGGAGGGTGCCGGGATGGATTGATGTTGGCTTTTGTTTTCACCAAAGCTGCCTGTACAGGTTGAGCCTGGGCTCTGAAAACACTTCTGAAATGGTAATGTGTTTGCCTTCTCTACGGGGAAAGCACTGTTAGACTCCCTGCTGGGGCTGGTGAGATTGTTTTTACATCTTAAAGAAGAATCCAGTTACTAATCTCAATGTTGTCCTTTTGCGATTATGGATGACAAATACTCCATAAGCCAATTTCCAAGTCCCTGCAGCAGCTTGGGAAAGGATGGAAGGGAGCTAGCTGCCTTTAAGAAAAGCCGGCATCTATAAAAAGAGCTGGATCAAAAGAAGACGCCTGATCACACACCCACTGTGGTTGGGCTGACAAAAATAGCCACTTGCACAGATTTAGTTCACTTCAATGCCAGGCTTTCCCTCCAATCACCCTGCCTCCCTACCCCACCTCCATCTCCTTAACCGATCTCCATGGTGAATTCAGCCCAGAGAGCAGGTGCCTCAGTCCTCCTCACCAAACACTCCATCAGAAACTGCATGTAGGTACTGCCAGCCCCAAAGTCTCCTCCTCCTCACTGTCTAAGGACCACCTTCCTGGCACGGGGCGGCTTTGTAGTGCTGCTGTGCGGAACGACCCCCCAAGGTGCCAGGCACTGTGAAGAACACTTTGCACGCTTTACATCACTCAACCCCAGACAGTCCGGCGTCATAGTCATTACCCTCCTTATTTTACCCACAAGGAAAGGAGGGCTCAGACAAATAACTTATCCAAAGGCACACATTTAATTAGTGGTAGAGCAGACTCTGACCCCGAGTGTTCACACAACCTGTGTGTTCAGCTATTAGGCCCTGCTGCTCCCTGCCTGGACAAAGCATAGAATCTTCAGTACACATGCTGGCAGGGGTTCCTTGCAGGATTGCCCTGTTATCCACAGCCCCTGCCTTGTTTCTCAGCTCAAAAACAAAATCAAAATTCGCGATTTTACCTCACTTCTGTTTAGACGAAGACGGTAAGTGAAAAGTCAAAACACACAGGGAGGCAGTTTACTTACAATTTCAGTGATGTGGAAAGGGGGTGTGTGTCACTGAGAGAACATGTGACACACCCATGCTGAATAATGTTGAAGTAATGCCTACAATGTCTCCTTAGGCTAATTAACAATAAACGGAATGCTCTCAGAGCCTTCCCCCTCCCCCACCCAGCGCTTCCTTCTTCCTCCTCTCACACTGTAGTATCCCCTCCCTACTCCTCTCCCTGACATGTCCTGAAGTCATACATCATCCTTCATCATATCAGACACGGTGTCGGGTGCTAGAGAGAGGCAGGATACATGGCTGTCCCCACAGAGCTTACATTTTAGCTGGGGACACGGTCGGTAGCAGATAGATGGTAGAACAGGGGCATGGCAGGGACATCACCAGACTTAGACAGGTACAAAATACTGTTACGGGTGCTGTTGTTAATCTCAAACATAGCTACTTCATGACACTTCATAGGTAGGAGTCATGTTTCTGCAGACTGCTGCCTATCTCAGGGCCACTGAACAAGCATCCTGACTTCACACCTCACTCCTTAAAAATATGGGCTATTAAGAGCCTGTGCATATAGGCTCAGTATGTGAGATGCTTGGAACGGGAAATCTTTTGGATTTTAGATTTTTTTTGAATTTGTAATATTTTTATACATATAATATGTCAGTAATGAGTCTCAAGTCTAAACACCAAATTCATTTTTTTACATATATCCTTTATACATATAGCATGAAAGGAACTTTATACAATCTTTTCAAATTTATCCTTATGCAGTGTTTTAAATGATGTTATATATGAAACAAATTTTGTGTATATTGAATCACCAGAAAGCACATGAACTCCAACATGGAATTTTCCATTTGTAGCTTCAAAACAGTATTTAAACAACTTCTAATTTTGAGGGATTTCAGATTTGAGGCTGCAGATACTCAACTGTACTTATTACTTCAGTCAATCAGTCCTTGTAGTAAAAACTCTCTTGAAAATAATTGGTAATCATCTCATTTTGTTAGTTATATGCCCTTGCAATGTATAAATGTCCAGAGTAAAGAGTGACCAGTAGGATGCTGTCAAGTGCTTCCTAGAAGCTAGTGGGCCACCCCCAGCAGGGCCATCTCCCAGGAGTCAAGTCAGCCTGAAGACTGGCCACAGCTTATGAGGCCAACTCTGCCTTCGGCTCCCAGCACAACCTGGAACAGGAGCTTATGGATTCATAGTGATGCTCACAGGTTCTAGATAGGGAGTCGTTCCTTCCAACTGAAGACACACAGTTGGACATATAATGAGCAGGTATACAAGCAAATAAGGATGTTACCATACCAAAGGGCTCAGCTCCCAGGACCAGCAGAATAAAAGAAAACATCTTCAGCAGAAAATGAACAAAACATCCTGTACCAGAGCGAACCCATTTGGCTCTAGTAACTTCCAAATGAGACATCCTCTTGGCATCCAAAGGGGAGGAAGAATCATCAGAGAATTCAAATTTAACTGTGGGGAAACTTCTTCCATTCTGCGAAGATGAATTAGCTAAATTACATATGTGAGACCAGCTGCCACATGGGACTTGGGCAGATACAATCTCCAGGCAACTGTTCTCATAAAGCCAAAGTGGCCTGGAATAGAAAAAATTGCCAGGAAAGTATGACATCAGGTATGACACCAAAGAATCAGAGTTTCTAAATTTGATGATCAGTTCAGACACAGAACACTTTCTGTTAGAAGTTCTCTGACATGTATTGATTTACAATATGCTTCTTTCTCCCATTGGCTCATTTCTCATGGTTTTCCTGAGCAGTGTTGACCTTATCATCCCACAGTGCTCGAGAGGCTGAGAAAGTATGATGTACTCACACTGGCTCTTGCTAGTATAAGCACTACACTACATCCCAATATTTATCTATGAAGAAGTAGCCTTGCTCAAGTAGCTTCTAAACTGGTTCCTTTTATATAAAGCATTTGTCTTGTTTGTGAAATATTTTTAAAAGCATGGTAACACTTGGTTAATGGGAAAAATCTCTTAGCATATATTTCCATGTTTAACACACAATGAAAATTGATACTCAACATGAATATTGCCAGATTCAAAAATACCTTCTGAATCATTATAAGAAATTAAATTATGCCCCAATATGTATTTTGTCTTCAGTGTATTTTATTGTATGCAATTCTTAAGCAAACAGTTGACTATTGATAGGTAGAGTGGCCATCCTGCAAGGGAATTAGCAAATTCAAGTAGCAAAGTAGAATCTTTCTATCAAGTAGAATCTTTCTATCTAAAAATAAAGGATGATACATACACAATGCTGGATTTTTTCTTCTTTATTTTCCTTTCCTTTTCTTTTCTTTTCTTTTCTTTTTTTTTTTAGACCTGGAACTCACTTTGTAGACCAGTCTGGCCTTGATCTCAGAGATCTGCCTGCCTTTGCCTCCTGAGCGCTGGGATTAAAGGTGTGTGCCACCATGCCTGGCCTTCTTTATTTTACTTATTCCCACTCACCTATCCTTCCATCCACTCTACTCTGTAGTCTTATTATTTAGAAAGCCTTCCTGACCATTGCACCAGAATCATGAAAACCCCACATCTCTTTTACAGGTGTCACACACAACAGAAAGCAGAAAGTGGAGACAGGGTAAGGAAAAACAATGGTTTCCTGGCCCAGAAAGTCATATGCTAGCATCACTGTTTTTATAAAATAGAATATTCTTTTTTCAATAGTAAATTTCTTAATTATTAATAATTGATTGCTCTATTTTGATGAGAACTATTTGAGTAATTTTTTGATCATGAAGAAATCAAGGTAAATGAATTAGTTCATGCGTTGCTACTCTATCATACACCCAATAAGACTTTGATGGATTAAAAAAGGTCAATAATAGCACACAGAAGTCAATTGATCACTAGGATAAGTATTATACACCATTCTTTTCACATACAATTTCAGAATTTAATTGGTATTTGGCATGAAAGAAATGCACATTAATCCAGATTTCATCAAAGGCTATAGGCTACCTAGTTTAAGTTTTACTTTGCATGGTGGCTGTGATAGATATGGAAAGATTCAAGGAGAGTTGTGTCAAAAGCAAACCCATGTATTTTGGTGTCTAGCAAACCTTAAACAAGCATATTCTTTCCTCCTACTTTTCAGATTTTGCTAATTTTTTTTCTAATTTATAGCAGAGACTATCACAAGAGAGTGGATAGAGTGGGGTGAGTCCATGTAGGATGCCTTCTAAGGTATTCTAGATTAAATATTATGTATCTAGAATTTGGAAACTGAAGCTGCAAATAACATACAAACATTGAAATAGGAAATGAATGGGATGAGGGATGGAGGAGAGGAGAGAGAGAATACAGGAAGAGATATTTAACACTAAAAGCCATTTTTAAAAGCCACACAGAAGCCTACTAGTGTAGACATGTGTATATATGTTTTAATGAAGTTACTACAAAGCAGGGGAGACAATACACCAATTAGACATCGTATGCTGTCAAATAAAACCCCAGTACCAGTAAAGGGTTACATAATTTTTAGTTTTTGGCCAGTATGGTACCAAAAACCTCCAAACATTATATGCAATTGTTAATGCTAGTGGTTACCTTACACACACACACACACACACACACACACACACACACACACACACACACACACACACATACGTAAGACCCTATGGCTAAAGACACCATTTACATATGTCATAGAATATGAAGAAATCTAGCTGATCCTCAACTGGAAGCTTCATTGCCTAGTGCTAGAACTAGAGAAGAAAAGTAATAATTAATCTCACCTAGCTATGAACTAGTTAGCTACAATAATGACCTGCCTGAAGATATGACTACTTGTGTAATAATGGTACAAATGTTATGGAGTAACTGACTACTTTTTAAAATTGAATTTAAGGCCTGTTCAATGAGATGGTACACATACCTGACATGGTCAATGATTCTAAGAACCTGAGGCTAGATACGTGTCTTATGGTTTCTATTGCTATGATAAAACACTATGGACAAAAGCAGTTTAAGGAGAAAAAGGTTTATTTCATCCTACAGCTTATAGTCTATCATCTAGGGAAGTTAGGGCAGGAGCTCAGGGAAGGAATCTGGAGGTGGGATCTGATGCAGAGGCCATGGAGAAGGGCTGCTTGCTGACTTTCTCCCCATGCCTTGCTCAGCCTGCTTCTTTCTTAGATACTCCAAGACCATCTGCCCAGGAATAGTACCACCAATAATGGGCTGGGCCTTTTCAAATCAATCACCAATTAAGAAAATTTACCACTATAGATTTACCTATAGGCAAATCATAGAGAGGCATTTTCTCAGTTGAGAGTCTCTCTTCCCAAATGATTTTAGCTTATGTCAAGTTGACATAAAAAAGGCAATAGGTCAAAGGCCCTAGAGGAATAATCTCCTACTGTTATTCTGCTAAATGAATATAGCAACAACATGACTCCTGTACCCATAGATCAGTGCACAGCTCAACACTCATCAGAGATCTACAACTGTATAGCATTCAGAGGATAAGAGACTTCGGAATGCCCAGCCCTAAATGGGATATTTATATCAAGGGTCAGGGATCTATGTGGAAGAGAGACAGGATGATTGTCAGAGGCAGAGGTGACAGATGACTTCAAGAAAACAGCATTTTCCAGAGCCAATAGGGCAGATGTGCATATGGACTCACAGAGACTAGGACGGCATGCTCAAGACCTTCACAGGCTCAAGCTGGACAAAGTCCCGGCACAGAGGAGGGGAAGTGGGCACAAAGTTCACACCTAGCCAGAGAGCCAGTTGCAATTGGTGGCTGTTGGGAGAAGGAAAATAAAGTTTCTGTAATGGAGTGACACTGGGTATAGCAGCCACATCAGGCCCCATGTTAAGGAGTAGTTGGCCAACACAAACTGGACTCCATGGTTTTTTTGGGGTGTATGGTGTGTGTGTGTGAGAGAGAGAGGGATTTAAGAGAGAACGTGAAGAGCTGGATGCACAGGCAGGACGGGGAGGGTCCGGGAAGAGTTGCTGAGAGGAATGAATGTGATTAAAATAAATTACATGAAATTCTCAAGGAATAAAAAAATGTTTAAACAAAAGAAATTCATGGCCAAATATCATGCAATCCAATTGATAAGAAGCATGAAGGACCACTGTGATTTCTCTAGCACTTTCTGTGGGCCACGTGTTTTTGTTATTTTTCATGTTTTAAAATTTTTTATTAAATAGGGTAGCATAAGGCTAATTATATACTGTGTTCACTATAATGTGCACCATGCAGTGAGAATCCACATTATGCAAATGACCAATCTACACTCAGAGCCAGAGAACAAGTAGGTCCAAAGCCCAAGCTATTGTGCTCTTCATTCACTGTGATTCCCAGGATGCAGGTGTGTCTTGGTCTTGGCTAACTGTGAAGGACACTGTGGTCTTTACACACAGCCTAGTCTTTCCACTGTCCTCTTGTTGATGTTTTCTCAACACTGACTTTTTAATTGTTACATTTATAGCAGTAAAAACTTTATCTTGAATTCCCTTGGGGTCTTTTGGAGAATGATGTTGTCTTAGTCAGGGTTTCTATTGCTGCAACAAAACACCATGAGCAAAAAGCAAGTTGGGGAGGAGAGGGTTTATTTGGCTTACATTTTCAGATCATAGTTCATCATTGGAGGAGTCAGAACAGGAACTCAAGCAGGTCTGGAACTGAGAAACAGGAGCTGATGCAGAGGCCACGGAGGGGGGCTGCTTACTGGTTTGCTTCCCATGGCTTGCTCAGCCTGCTTTCTTATAGAAGCCAGGACCACCAGCCCAGGGATGGCACCACCCATGGGCTGGGACCTCTCCCATTGATTACTAATTGAGAAAATGCCTTACAGCTGGATCTCATGGAGGCATTCCTCAACTGAGGCTCCTTCCTCTCTGATGAACTCTAGCTTGTGTCAAGTTGACACACAAAACCAGCCAGTACAGACATCTGGTACTGACAGTTTAATGTTTGGCTTTCTTCTTGCTAGATGCTTTGTTGCCCTGTCCATCTGGCAAATGCCTCATGACACCTCCAGGCCTACCTCAGTGTTAGACGTTTTCCACAGTTTCCCTTGTGTTATTCCTTCCCTTCGCATTACAGGTAGAGCAATGAGTTAATTATTAATTAATATAATTATGATATAGTTTGTAACATGAGGCATGCTGTAATAGAACTACAAGAGAACACCATGGGGAAATTAATCATGCTTTGTCTAAATCTGCTATTATTACACTTTGTAACTATTTGAACACTGTCATATTTTGCACTCTTGAGCACTAAAGTCCTGAAATAATATGGCATATAAAGATACTTATTGGCATCTCACCAGTCAAGTAGTGATCATTCTTGGACTACCCCTTGAGGACCATTTATTAATCTATCTGTGAAACCTTAGGCATTATTAGTACAGAATGGGCTTAGACCTAGGGAGCAAGTTCAGAAGGCGAGATTAGCAGACACAAGAGGAGAAGCCATGTATGGTGTTTCTTCATCAGTCTGCTGTCTGAAGACCACATCATATCTGAGGCCCACATCACTAGTCTAAAGGAAAGTGCTGTGTATCATACAGCCTCTGATGCAATTAGTCCACCATTTTTGAGACTAATGTTCAACTTCCTCCCAATTAAAAACTGAGCGGTGATGTCAGAACAGAGTCACACCAAGAAACAGGCACTAACAAAGACACTTCTGGGGAGTCCTGAAACAGAAAGAAAGCTGGCCTGTCTCCTTTTGCTTGGTTGCTCAGCCACAGCAAGTGCCTGGTGAAGGGACAATCCACTCTGCCTGGGAAAAGAGACTGCATTTCCCTTGGGGAGTTTGGAATTGGTTTTCTTGCATCTCAAACGAGTTGAGTTCCTTTTGCATTTGGGCGATATATCATCTTAGTATTTACATAAAGTTTAGAAATGCAAAAAGTATCGCTAGATGGTTATTTATACACACTGCACAAAACTATGCTTTAAATAGATGGTTAAAAGCTCTGGTATGGATTCCTAGAAATAACGACATGTTAATTCCTTTCTTAGATAATGGTTCTAATCCATCTGTGATGTTTTGCTGCGTGTTTTCCAGGCTCAGTTTATGATTCCTGCCTCTTCTTTGTCACTTCTTCTTCTCTGAATTTGTGTGCCATCAGCAATGACCCAGGAAGTCCATGCAATCTGGGCATTTCTCCTGGTTCTTGTCACCCCGTATGTCTTGTGACAGTGAAAGAGAGTAAAGATCACCACCCTAAGAAAGGCTTCAATTCCAGCCTTGCTAATTAGGTATAGACTTGCAGATAATTCAAACAAAAGCCTGGATAATAGGATTTCTTCTGTGGAAAGGGTTAGAGACCCTGTAACAAATGAATAGACTGACAGCTTATCTAACTTCTCAATGCAAGCTACAAGATTTCTTCTATTTTATCCCACTGCAGGAAAGTTACAAAATGCTCTTTGATAATGAACGGCATGTTAAAGACGAGAGAGAGGAGGGTCAGAAGTCTTGGCTAATGAGCTTGCTGCAACATCCAAACTGAGAAATAACCCAATTTATTTTTATGTTCACTTTTACATTTTATTTTATATTTAATTGACAAATTAAAGTCATATATTTATGGGGTACAATCTGATGTTTTGACAAATGTGTCCAATATGCAATGATCAAATCAGCCTAATTAGCTTGTCCCTTTTCTAAACTTGCAGTGTTAGTACTAAAAGATTGGATAGACAGACAAAAATTCCAAGCTGTGCAGAGGTGAAGTAAATGGGTGAGTGCCCTGGGGACTTCAAGTCGATCTAGGAAAGTACAGAAAAGCCAGTCAGACCCTCAAAACAACTGGGTCTCTGTTTCCAGCGTGTCTCTCTGTTTCATTTCAGCTTCTAACCGTCTCTTCGTTCATTAGAAGGCTTTCTGTTGCTGCGTGCTCCAGTGCCTTATCTAGCCGACTCATCATTGTATCCAATGAGCAAAGACACCACCGAAGGTGGCAAATGCGTAGTGACGAGATGAAAAGAAAAAGGAGAGAAAGAAAGTACTTCTATCAGGTGGGACCCCTATTGGCCAGGGAGCTTTGAATCCTGTCTCCCAGCTCATCATGAGGCTGCTGCCCAAAGCTGGGAGCTTCTGGCCTTTACGGAGAAAGACTCCTGTGTATGTGAAAACACCTCCTGGACCAGCTCCTCCCATCAGTGCCAGCCTCTAAAGAGGGATCAATTCATTAGCAACAATGACAACCACATGTCTCCTAATTGATTTTTCTGATTACAAAAGTAAAACAACGTTCAAAATTCAGCATTTAGATAATACAGTAGAGAATAAAATAGGAAGAGTAATACCTAACTCATAGATAACTATTCACATTTTGATCTATGACCTTGTGTTCTTGTGTTTAAAAAATAAACAAACAAAAGTGATACGTTTTGTCTATGTACATACTTGTATTATTTCCTAAATTGCTGGGGGAAGGAGAGAACATTCTTGAGTGGTCCACACATTTAAGTACTGGTAAGGTGTCTATATTCCCATAAACAGCCCTAACAGAACTCACTGGGTCACAAACAAAAAGTGACATGAAAATAGAAGGATGCAATTAGGGAAGAGGAAGGGGATCATCAGTAGTGATGGAGGGACAAGAGAAAATAACAGGGCCAGCATGCTGAAATTACATGACATATACATGTATGAGAATGTCATAATGAAACCATTAGCATAATTAATACATGCTAATGAAAACATTAAACATATAGCAAAATGTTTAGTGCTGTTTTGTAGTCTGCTTTTTCATTTAAACATTACAAACATTTTCCCATACTCCAAATCGGCTGGAGAATGACACTAACTATCCAGACATCTACAGAAGGGTTTGCCACCACTTACTGAATCCATATTCTGCTCTTCGACATTGATCATCCCTGGCTCAGGCTGCTCTAGTTAGTTTTGTAGAGTGAGCAGCCTGAACAACAGAAATCACTTTCTCACATTTCTCAGTATAGAGATCGGTGTCCCCACATGGTCAGTGTCTGGCAAGGGCTCTTTTCTCAGCTTTGTATGGATGTTTTCTTACTATGAGCTTACATGGTGAAGAGATGGAGACCGTTCTCTGGTGACTTATGAGGGAACTAGCAAGAGACCTGATGATGAAGAGGTGGCTGTATTAGTCAGGGTTCTCTAAAGGGGACGAGCTGATTGTGTGTGTGTGTGTGTGTGTGTGTGTGTGTGTGTGTGTGTGTGTGT
>CABHPR010144437.1:0-42246 GCA_902168415.1 Peromyscus melanophrys | reverse complement strand
ATAGAGGAGGAAGAAGAAGAATCTTTTTTTTTTTTTATTTAAAGGGACATAGCCCACATTTCAACCTTTACCTCATCATATACTAGATGGATGGCTGGTCTACCAGGGTGTTTTGTGTCTTTATGAAGATATTGAGGAGGCCAATGGCCTTGATGACCTTCTCCGCAGTGATTAAATCTAAGGCATCTACTTGAGCTGGCCAAAAGGACCCCATGTAGCCATAGCTGCTGAGTGCCAGGCTCCTCTGGTTTTCTTTCCTCAGTTCCTTGCTGTCTTCCCAGGTAATTAAAAGACAAGAATGTTGGTGTACACCTCTAATCCCAGCATATGATGTGCTAAGCAGGGCGATTGCCACTAATTCGTCACTAGCCTGGGCTACATAGCCAGTACCAGGGCAGCCTGTGCTACAGAGGAAGGCCCTGTCTCAAAACAACAGCAAATGGTGGAGATACTCTTTTCCCAAAGGCTTGCTCCAAGGAGAGTGGCTGGCTGGAAGAGGAGGAAGCTATTTTGGGAGTCTCACTGCTGTGCCTTTTCTAGACAAGCGACAACTAATGGAAGGTTGCAGAGCTGGTCAGCAAGACAGCCCATCCTCTACCTCCTCACTGAAAACCAACTCAGCAGCAGTGATCCGCCTGAAGGAGCTACTCATTGGACCTACTGTGCTCAGAGCATTCACCTTTATGTCAAGGAGGTATAAGGAATCTGAGATACACACCTCCACCACAGACTGGCTGTCCACCAAGAGGCAAGCAAAGAGACTACTTATTCCCAGACAAATGCAGACATCAGAGAATGAGAAGAGGGATAAGTTAGGCCTGGGGCATGGGCAGAAAGCCAACAGACAGCTGCATACTGGAGACAGGCACTGTGGGAGCTATGTTAGAAAGTTCTGTGCAGTCAGTAGTTCTAACTGGTTATTATTTTAAGCAAATTGTTGTCTTCTAATGTGAGTCATTGTGGAGGCAGGCCCTAAGGTTTATAGACTGGCTGACTTCCTATACTCTATCTGCTTTGTGATCTGCTGAGATGTGGGCAGGCATTCTTACCCTCCTGCTGGCATATAGCGTCCTCAGTCCCAACAAATGTTCTTGAATTAGGACATCTCTTCCCATGACCATCCCATGACAAAGCCCCTGCTGGTTCTTGCTACACCATGGGATTAACCAGTGTCTACTTGATGCTGCTTGAGATGTTCAGTAGCCTCAATGGGTAGCAAGAAATAGTTTCTCCTGGAGCAGTATTTATGCAGCGGTGTGGGAGGACTCCATGTGTCTCTCCAGACACTCCTCTTCTTTTGATGGAACCCACTAAGTCCTTTGGGTGCCTGGCTCTCCTCCTCTAGAGCAAATCCCCATGTGTTAATGCAGAGGACAGAGCACAGACAGCGTGGCCTCAGTCACCTGTGATATGGAGAAGGGTAGAAACAAGTTTGCCGACTCAGCTTTAGACTTCCAAGACTGTGCCCTGAGTTCATCTTCAATATGTGTGCCATGAAACTACAGATCTGTGTCTTGAGAAGTCACCTGACAACCCGCTCTCCCCTCCTAAGTAGCTAAGCCTGCTCACTCCTGGTGACCTTGCTGCTCATACTGTGTTGAACTTGAATCTTGGCTCTTGCGTGACGGATCTCACTTAAACATGAGCTGATGAAGCACATGATCACTCCTGTGTACTCCCTGATGTTTGGCCAAGCCCTGTTCAGTCCCAGACCTGAACAGAGTCTCTGAAAACATAGCCAGGGGCACACTGGAGACAGAGCCCATGCTTTGTGCACACGAGGACAACAGTCTGTCCTCTCTATGTTCAGACACTTTCACCCTCAGCCAGTTCTTCCTTCGGTTATCCAGGCAGCCTCTTTCAACTATCTGCTTAGAGCTGGACCACCTCTGCCTAGATAGGAGCTCTACTTCTGGGTGCAGACCCATGGGCGGCTCCAAGAGATGAGACTTTTTCCAACTGCAAGAAAATCCATGAACATCCTTCATTTTAACTTTTTGTTGCCCAGTTCTTAGGCTTCCCCTAACTTCCCTAGTCACTCCACTTCATCTGCCATCTAACTTCATAAATAACAAGCAAGCAATTCACCTGGGGGAGGGGTATACGGAAAGCCTTTGTTCCTCTCTAAATATTTCTAAATATCTGGATGACTTGAGTAGGCCAGACATCTGAAAGACTTGAACACTGGCCACTCTGAGACCCCAGATAGGTAAATTGCCATTGGGGCTTGTATAAATACTATTTTAAGATCTTCAGTCCATGTAAATTTTGCTATAACTATACAGATCTACTGTTGTAGCACACAAGGAGCCTCACATACTATGAAAACAAATGAGGATGACTATTTTCCAACAAAGCTTTATTTATAAGGGCAGATGAAAGACCAGAGTTAGCACACCATGCTAATCTCAGTTCTAAATAATGTCCAAGCAGGGAGGACTGGAACATGTGTTAACCAAAAAGGTAAAAGGACAGGTCTTGCATGCCTGCACTTGCTCAGCGGGAGAACTCATTGTGTACCATGACGTCACTGAGTTCTCATCCACTGTTGGCATCATTTTCCTCTTTCCTATTTGCAATATGGAAACAAGCTTGCCGACTTCTTTCCTTTTTTCTCTTAAGGAGCTCTGTTTCTATGCAGCCCTGAGCGCAGACAATCTTTGTCTCATGCATTCTCAGAAGAGCTACTGGCTTTTATGTTTGAATGTTTTTTCACAATTCCATCTATGTATTGTGCTTTCATCCTCATTTCCCTGTCTTGTCCTTCTCCCCTCCCACTTAACCCCTTCTTTACTGAGTTTAGTTAGGGCCACATGTATGAGTGTGGGCTAATCTTTGGAGCATGGGTAACTTAAAAGAGGTTACACCACTAATGAAAATTGTAGTCCCAATTCTAATTGGTCTTAATAATAAAAACACAGAGTCAGACATAGGAGTAAATGCTGAAAGATCAGAGAGACAAAGGAGCAAGCCACAGCCACTTTTTAACCTCTACCGAATCCTCAGACCAAAAGGGGGCTGAGCTCCTGTCTCTACCCCGCCTTATCACTTCCTCTCTCCACCCAGCCATATTACTTCCTGTTTCCTCCTCCCAAGTGCTCGGATTAAAGGTGTGTGCCTCCCAAGTACTGGGATCAAAGGCATAATATCCCAAGTAATGGGATTAAAGGTGTGTGCTACCACTGCCTGGCCTCTAGTGGCAAGCTCAGCCCTCTGATCTCCAGGCAAGCTTTATTTTTAGAGCAAAAACAAAATATCGTCACAGAAAATGGCTTCCTCTCTCCCAGCAACTGAGCCCATCCTCAATCCATGATGAGACATTGAAAGATTCCGTCTTGTGCAAGTAGCCAAAATTACAGTGTATTCATGATTGCAATGGCCATGTTATACATAGGAAAGTCTCACCATTCTCTTCCCTGCCCTCCTGGTCTTACAATCTTTCCACCCCTTGTCCATGATGGGCTGCGTTTCCTAGCTGGTGAAGGTGACTCAGACAGAACATGGTGAAGCCTGACCCCTCCTCATGCCAATAGCTGATTTGTGAATTTTATACTCATTTTCTTGTTGGAACCATGAAAATAATCTGCCTCTAAAATGTTCATGTTTGCCATGAATATGGGGCACTTTAGATGTTCTATACCTATTTGATCTTCAGATACCTTAATTCTATTGTCTTAGAATCATTTGGTTTGTGACAAGTAGAGTTAGAACATTTGAAACAATGAAGCGCTTCCCCCACTCTAATCTATGGAGGGATTAAATCTAAGGGATTCAATCTACATAACTAGATTCTTATGAAAGTCTTGGTATTTAAGTCTACACATTTAGTACACATATAAAGTTGGCATGCATCTACCAGTACTAGTTACTTTTTCTCAGTGATGTGACTTGACAAGAAGCAAGTTACAAAGGAAGTCTTTGCTTTGGCTCACAGTTAGGGGCTACAGCCCATCATGGAGGAGAGGCAGTTCAACCACAACAAACCAGAACACATGCTTTTCCGTTAAGCTTATCTCCTGCTTTTCAAAACCCTCGTAGGCCATTCGGCTCTTCTTCTTAAGCAATGAAAATGTCCTAGAAGTTTCGCACTGCACCTTAATTTACTGTTGAACCTGGAGTGGGCCCTTTGAGCTGATGAGCTTTAGTCCCCAAAAGTCTCAGTCAGCACGGATGTTGCAAAGCAGAAATAGTCTCTGAGGCACAGGGTCATGCCACTGTATCCTTCATTCTGCCTTTCCAGGCTGGCCACCTTTCCTCCCTTCCCACCCCTATATACCACACAGAAATAAGGTATTATTTTTACCTGATGGAAGGGACATCCTTCCAGCTTCTCTCCTAACTCCACTGCCATATACAGATATTTTTATAGGAAAGGATTCATACTACATACAGTAGCTTATACACTTGATTTTTGTAGAATTTCTTAAATTAGGAACAAGCTGATGCTGTGTTCAGTAAAATAGATATAAACAGAGATCATGATATCAGGTAAATTATGCCAGCCCTTGAAACACAAACATCACATATTTTCTCTCATTTGTGAGTCCTAGATTCTATATAGATAAAACAAATAAAATACATGCCATGAAAGCAGAAATTCGTCTGAGAAGACAGATTCAAACAGGAAGAGGAAGGGGAAAGGATAGGAGGGGGCTGAATAGGACCAAACTACATGATCTATTTGAATGAAAAAAATAGTGAAACCTATATGTAGCAGGAATCTTAAAGAGTTCTTATTAATAAAATCAAACCTGTGGCCAGTTACTGGGGTGAATGCTGAAAGGTCAGAGAGACAGAACAAGCCACAGCTACCTCACCTGGCCAGCTTCTCAGCTGATCCTGTTTCCTCAGACTAGAAGCCTATGAGTCCTCAACAGAATGGCTCTCAGCTGAACTGTGCTGCTCAAAGCCTAAAAGCTTAACCAACCAAATGCTTCTAGTTTCTGGTCCTCACGCCTTATATACCTTTCTCCTTTCTACCATCACTCCCTGGGATTAAAGGCATGAGTCACCATGCTTGGCTGTATCCTTGAACAGATGGATTTCTGCCTCTGGAATGCTAGGATTAAAGGCATGTGCTACTACTGTCTATCCTAAGTATCTAGTGGCTTTTCTGTTCTCTGACCCCAGATAAGTTTATTAGGGTACACAATATTTTGGGGAACACAATACCACCACACCTATAACCATATATGATACATATGTGCCAATTTTTAATTTAAAAAGGGGGGCAGTACAGAATTACAAAATGTGGTTATCTCTGGAATTCAAGGTTGGTTCAACATGTGAAAATCATTTCATCATACAAACAAGATCAAAGGGAAAAACACAAGATTGGTCAAACCACAGGAATTATTTTGCAAAATCCAGCATCTTTAATAATAAAAACATTCAGCATGAGTGAGAAGAGAGCCTAAACCTGAAAAACAACATCCATGGAACCCTGCAGCTAGCACCATCCTCTGCCCTGTCATCAGTACTGATGTGTTTCCTGTGGCTGCTTCCATCCCAGCATGTACCAGAGATTCCATCCACGGCAGTAAGATGAAGGAAAATATCAAAAAAGCATCCAGACTGACAGGAAGAAGAAAATCTGTCTTTAGTCAGTGACTGGAGGACCATCTGTGGGCTCTGGCCAAAGCTCCTGAAATGAATCCATGAACTTAACAAGGTTAAAGCATTCGGAGTTCTTAAAATATCGAAGAGACTGATGAGATGGCTCAGTGGTTATAGCATTTGTTGTGCAAGCGTAGTGCCTGTGTTTGGATCCCTAGCACCCACATAAAAGCCAGACATGGAGCCAGGTGGTGCGCGCATGCCTTTAATCTCAGCACTCGGGAGGCAGAGCCAGGCGGATCTCTGTGAGTTCTGAGTTCGAGGCCAGCCTGGTCTACAGAGCGAGATCCAGGATAGGCACCAAAACTACACAGAGAAACCCTGTCTCAAAAAACAAAACAAAAAAACAAAAACAAAAACAAAACAACAACAACAAAGCCAAACATGGCAGTGTCCACCTATAATGACAGCCCTGGGGGATGGGGACAGTGCAGGCAGTCTGTGGTCTCAGTAGTTAGTCAGCCAGGCTAATCAAAAGGGCAAGCTCCAGGTTCAGTGGTACAGCCCATCTCAGAAAGTAAGATAACAACCAATAGAGGAAGATACCCAAAGCAGACCACTGACATCCACACATGCGTGCAGAGGCGAGCACATCCATACACATGAACATGCACACACACATACTTGCACATACACATACTTGCATGCATACATATATACACACATAATCAATTATATTTCTATCTACCACCTATTAAAATTCAGGTTTTAAAATGAAAAACATTAGTGCCATTTACAGTAGCATTGAGGGATATGAAATAGTTAGGGGTGAATCAGAAAAAGATGTGCAGGATCTGAACTTTGACAACCAAAAATCATTGCTGAGAGAAAAAAAACAACAACAACAACTAAATAAACAGAGACAGAATGCATCCATGACTCAGAAGATACCATGTTCTCCCGGGACCCATTGTCTCCAAGTTGAATCTACAGAATCAACCAACACAGGCCCAAGCAAATACATCATGGGCTACTGTAATGAAAAGAAAATGCAAAAAAAAAAATGTATGGACATGAAAAGGACCCAGTGACTAGGGCAACTGGACACCCGGCAAAGCCAGAGGACTAGGGATTAATTAAAGAGGTAGTCAAAACTGCAATCCTCCTGGTCATGCGGAATCAACTGAGGAGTGAACAAGTGGATTCATGGAAGAGTCTGGGGCAGACCCACTCATGCATGGAAAATCAGCTTAGCATACAAGTACAAGATGGCCTGTGGAGTCAAGACATTCTTAGGAGTCCCCACTACACTCATGCAAAGTATTCTCTTCCAATCTTGGACCACACAAAGAAATGGACTCAAACTGGAAAAAATACCTTATGTGAAAATTTAAATTCAGGAGACTGGAAAAGAAAGATCCCAAACTCAAGGCCACTCTAGACTGTGTAGAGAGAGACCTTGTCTCAATAACAACAACAACATGCAATCAGGAAAAAAAAATAAAGTTTTAAAACTAAGGAAAAGATTTGAAGTTATGCTTCACCAAAGATACATGAGAAATATGCACATGAAAAGGTGGTCCACATGGCAATTTATTTTCAAAATGCAAGTTAAGCCACAAAACTCCAGGCTGGGGCCGTGGCTTAGCCGTTTAACTTACTGGCTACACAAGTGTGAGGGCTGGATTTTAGATCTCCAGTACCCACATACATGACAGTTTGCCTTGCAGCCACCTCCACATGTACTGGAGGCGGAGGGGTTGGGATCCTAAAAGCAAGCTATCTAGAGAGATCAGCTAAATCAGTGATATCTGGGCTTAACTGTAAGACCTTGCATCAATCCATAAGGCAAGGAGACATTGAGGATACCTGAGATCATCCTCTGGCCTCTCTAGGAACACACACACACACACACACACACACACACACACACACACACACACACACACACTGAAAAATAAACTAAGAGAGAGAGAGAGAGGTTTTGCTGGGGTCATCCTTGTAGATTCCAGGGAGTTTCCCTTGCATCAAGTTTCTAGCTGACCTTGAAACGTCCCCCCTTCACAGTGGGCTCTTTCACTACTCTCATCCCCCCCATCCCACCCCACTTGATCCTTCATGTTCCCATTCCCACCCACCCCCAGTCCACCCATGAAATCTCTTCTAGTTTTCCTTCCCGGGGAGACTGGAGTGTACCACCCAGGCCATCCTTGTTACCTAGCCTCTCTGGATCTGTGGATTGTAGCAGTGGTTATCCTTTACAGCTAATATCCACTGATAACTGAGTGCATACTGTTTCAGAACATTTACGTACACTGTAGAGATGTGTCTCTGCCTAAGGTGACTTCTGATTGGTTTAATAAAAAGCTGAACAGCCAATCACTAGACAGAAGAGTATAGGCTGAACTTCCGGACAGAGAGAGAACTCAGGGAAGAATTGAGCTGGAGAGACACCAGGGAGACACGGAAGAAGTTGGACATACAGTACAGAGGTGAGGTAACTGAGAACAAGCCTAAGCTAAGGCCAATCTTTCATAATTAATAATAACTCTCCATGTTGTTATTTGTGAGCTGGCGTTCCAAAGGAAAGTCTGACTACAGCGTACCATGTTTGTCTTTCATCCTGCTGAAGAGAGGAAGGATTGTAGGAGCCAGAAGGGTCAAGGACATCACTAGCAAACCCACATAATCAACTAACCTGGGCTCATAGTAGCTCACAGAGATTGAACTGATAACCAGGGAGCTTGCATAGGACTGACTTAGTTCCTCTATGTATATGTGGCAATTGAGTAGCTTGGTCTTCTTATGGGACTCCTAACAGTAGGAATAGGGACTGTCTCTGACTCTGGTGCCTGCTTTTGGGTCCCTTTCTTCCTACTGGGTCACCTTGCCCAGCCCTTATTACAAGGCAAGATGCTTAGTCTTACTACAACCTGATATGTCAAGCTTTGTTGACATTCATGGGAGTCTTGCCCTTTTCTGAACAGAAACAGAGGAAGAGTGGATGGGGAAGTCAAGGAGGGGGGATTGGGAGGAGAGGAGGAAGGGGAAGCTGCAGTTGAGATGTAAAATTAATTAATTAATTAATTAATAATTAATTTTTTAAAGAGGTTTAACTGATACCTACCATGTGACTAAGCCAGTCCACTCTTAAAAAGTGTGGTAGTTTGAAAAAAAAGTGCCCCCCCATAGACCCATAGGGAGTGTCACTATTAGGAGGTGTGGCCTTCTTGGCCTTCTTGGAGTAGGCGTGGCCTTGTTGAAGGAAGTGTGTCAGGGGTGGGGTGGAGGGTGGGCTTTGAGGTCTCAAATGCCCAAGCGAGGCCCAGTGTGGCACTCTCTAGCTGCTGCCTTCGGATCCAGATGTAGAACTCCCAGCTCCTCTAGCACCATGTCTGCCTGAGTACGACCATGTGTTCTGCCAAGATGACAATGAACTAAACCTCTACACTGTAAGCCAGCCCCCAATTAAATGTTTTCCTTTACAAGAGTTGGTGTGTTCATGGCATCGCTTCTCAACAATAGAAACTCAAAGACAAATAATTTCCAGAAGTAGGCAGCTATCCATATAATATGTGTGCATTGTGAGTCCCAGCCACTTATTTATAGCTGTGAGAATGTGAGACAACCCAAAATTTCAATTCTAAGTGAATGGGTGGACAACTGCAGCAATACCTAATAGAATCTCACTCACATCAATCACAAATCGTAAACCGTTCAAATGATAGGATGTACACCCAACAGAGATGAACATCAAAAAAACCATGCTGCAAAGGAAGCCAGCAACACAAGAGAGCGATAGGGTCCTGGTTATGTGAAATTGTAATGATGCAAATGGTGTCCGACAGCTAAAAGCAGACTGCTGGTAGCCTGGGAGCAGGTGGCTGTCCCCAGGAGAAAGGAAGAGAGAAGAAGCACAGGAGTTTGTGAGGACGCTCCATTACTTCTGATGACTCAGCGAATCAGAGCGGACCAAAATTTGCCCTTTAAATAGGCACCATTTAGTGTATTAAATGTATCTTGATTAAAAATGCCAAGCACTCTGGAGAGCAAGGGAAGGACTGGCTGCTTAAGGAGTGCTAGCTACCACTGTAGCTATTTTCTTACTAGCTGTTGCTTTTCATGGGAGAAACTACCTTCTCTGATCCATCACCTCTGATTTCAATTCTGTATGAATACTCTTTTTAAGGTGGTAGTTTGATTTGAGTCAGGATCTCATTCTATAGCTTAGGATAGTCTGTAACTCACGATAAAGCCCAGGTTAGCCTCAAACTCAGAGCAACCCCCTTGCATCAGCCTCCTACCTGTTAGGATTATAGGCATTAACTACTACAAGAGTACTTTGAAAGCAAAGAAAATCAACAAGTAATAATTATAAACATCTCCTCTTGCCCTTGCTCTGTAATCCAACTTTATTTGGTGCCATAGCTGTGCTGTTGGCACGCTATTGGTCCCCCCAGGGCACATGGTCTTTTGTATCAAGCTTTATAAAGGGTGGGTTTGACTTGCTCCATTTCTGCTTCCAGCTCCACCGGAGGATAACTGGTCTATAATGGCATGTTCCTGTCTGCACTGAGGTGTTGGGTGTGTTTGGATAGTTTTATGTAGCCACACAACTATCTCTACATTACCATAGGCCCCCAAGTTCCCCCATGTCTTTTTACACTCTCTCTCACCCTGTTCCTGGCAGCTTCTTACCTACTGTCTGGTGGACTTTACTTTCCTAGGATTGCAGGTAAATGATTTCATATAAAATGTACATTCTTTCCGTGGTATCTGGCTTCTCTGACTTATTGTAAGGTTTTTGAGACCTGTCCTCTGTATCGTTTGAGCAATATTTTTCTTTGTATAGCTGAGTAATATTCCTGGTGTACAAATGCCAGGAATTTGTCTATATACCTCTTGATAGTTCCTAGTGCTGTTGGTTATTCTGGGATTCTTTTAATGTGATTGGGGGACAATTATAAATAATTCTTCTGTGAAAGCTGTATATAGGTTGTTTGCACAGCTGTATGATTTCATCTGGAGGGTTAATAATGAAGAATAGCATTCCTGGGTTATGTATGCAACCTGGTGAATAATTGCCACATTGTTTTGTAGTGTGGTTGTTCCTTTTTCCATTTCCACTGGTAATGAATGATCTTTCCAGTTGTTCCTTGTCTTTGCCAACACACAGAACTGTCAGTTTTTAAATTTTAGTCATTGAAGTGTGTAGGTATTGGTTCTGTCTTATCTCTTCTGAGAATTTTTTTTAAGTACCCCAATTAAGTACCTAGCTTTCTTTCCTAGGAACAACATTTTACCCTTAAATTTTATTTCATCTGGTAATAAAACAGATTACAGTTTCCAATGAGACAATTCCAAATGATATGCTTACTTGTGCTTGTCATTGTTTTTAACGTGTATTTTGTTTTCTGATTTTTGTTTTGCCTTTTGACACAGGGTCTCACTCTGTGGCACAGGCTGAGTGCAAGCTCATAGAAATCCTCCAGCCTCAGTCTCCCAGGCGTTGGGATTAGAGGTGCGATTACATGCTGAGGCCTGGCTCATGTTTGCCATGCTCTCGGTAAAAGACTTCAGGTGGAGTTAAGCTTGTACAATGAGCCATGATGACTGGAGAACCTTCTTTGTAAGAAATCCAAGGAGGAATTGTCACTCTCAGGCATTATGGCCCATGTTTTGTTTAGGTGGTACCAAAATAAAATTCAGGAAGAAAAAGGAGTTTGGGGTTAAGAAAGGCCTGTGACATTTTCATGATACTGTGTGTGGTTTGCTTTGCTAAACTCAAACCATGGCCAAGTCGAAAGGCTATGAAGAGCCAGAGAAACTGAGCTGGCTTATAGGCCTGTGTAGAAGCGTGTGGACCGGGCTGCCCTGGCCGGTGTCTGTGTGCCTTGGCAGGGGCCGTGCATCCTCACATATGAACACGCACATGTGTGCACATGCGTGCTCAGGAAAGCGGAACTACATCTGGATTAAGGGGGTCTGGGTAGTGACTTGCTACTTAACTTTGTGGTATACGTGCTTTATCAAATGGGGGCGCTGCATTGCGCAGTTAGCACGAAGGCCCTCGGGGGCAGCTCTCTCGGGCACGTCCGCTGCACTCAGGGTTCTCAGCAGGCTCAAGTCGGGCTTCCCTTCAGTAGCCTTGTCTGCGGCTGCTGCGGCTGCGGCTGCTGCTGCGGCTGCTGCTGCTGCTGTGAAGTGATGACTGTGGCAAGCCAGATGGGGTGACAAGCCAGATGTGGTGCCTGGGCTCCCCCTCCTTGGCACACTCCAGCTGAGTGTTAAGGGGCGGCTGCGGCAGCTGGCCCGGGCCCGAGGCCAGACCGGCTGCCTCCTCGCTGCTCATCTCGTCTCCCTCTGCGCCATCAGCCCTGCTCCTCAGCATTCTGCCTATCTGGCTTGCGTTGTTCGAATCCTTTCTGCTTCTTGACATCACAGAGAATTTTCAACAATGCTTGGCTCAGCCGCATGCAGAGATGGGCAGCTATGGTCACAGTCAGAATCAACCTGCACAGACATCCTTCCTCGGGAATGTTGGAATTCAGTTCAGTAATTCCACTTGGGAGGGTTCACAGGGGCAAATAGGCTCACACTTCAGAAAGGAGGAAGCTGAGGAAGCTTTAGTCCTTGAAGAGATCCCAAATATGCAAAATAAAATTCTTACCAGGAGAACTAAAAAAGCTAAGAATTCCATATAGTCTTCTCCCCCAAAATTACTTTTTAGAGATCTGAAGCCACATATAAGCAAATGCTTTCCTATGTTACAAGCAACAGAAATTATACAGTACACTACACATTCATTGTTTTTGGTATTATGTCAAGAAAGGCGAGCTTTACTCTCAGGATCTCAAAGCAAGTTGCTGTTCCTGTTTGAAGAGTTAGGGTGAAAGTAAAGGATTCTTCCTTGTTTTCTCCTTTCTCTCATCCATACTAGTTCTTCCTTGCAGAGAAGCCACACGACACACGAATTTCAGTGTTGCTCCTGTATTTACCACACTTGGCTCTGTGTCTATGAGGCCCAGAAGCACCTGAGAAAGAATGCCTCTCCTGTCAGATCAGCCCAGGCAACATCAACACACATTGTTTCCAGAAATGGGGGTGGGGACAGCCAAGATCTCGTCTTTTCCCAATGAACGCCCCTATTAATACATACCTGTGCACATTTCTATCAGAGAAACTAATAAGATAGTAGTGAGGAAGCAAAGTTGGCTATTAGATAACACTTCCCCTGCCAAGAGCCATAATCTGACACAGATTGAGCTGGGCGTAGCAGTCCATTAGTGGTTCACGGCTCATGCAATAATGACCGACTAAGCTGACGTAGTGTTGCTCTCACATTCTGCTGTCCCCGGGGATGCCACTGTCACTGAGTTATCTATTGCCTGCTTCCCTATCAAAGAAGAAAAAAGGCAGAGCTGCAATGTATGGACGCCTCTCTGTAGTTCATTTCACACAACCCTGGCAACGGGAGGAACAATAGATTTATAAGTTTATCCTACATTAAGCCAAGCATGCCTGGCTGCACTGTAAATTACTAAATAATAAACCAGGTGGTGTAAGATCCTGACTTGGACAGAATATAAAAATCTATCAACCTGTAAAACACAATAACCATAAATGTGCTATGTGGCTGATGTTCAGGTAAGCCACTGGCCACCAAGAGCCCAGGTTCCAGGGAGAAAACCACAACAAAGGTTTGTTTGCAGCCTGGATTGTGAACTTGGCTTGCCTTTCTTTTGTGCTCCCTGTAAACAGAGGGGGAAATCGTTGAGTTAAAGCAGTGGAGTGTTTGTTGTGGTTGTTTGGTTTCTTTGTCTGGAATTGGCCTCTTACCCGGTTACTGGTAACCCATCCCAGGTTGTGGCTACACAGCTTGGGACTGATATCTTTTTGAGACAGCACATGGCTAGGTAGAGGTTTTTGCTGTGACCAAACTTTATATTCTGGTGAACCTGAAACACACCAGAAAGGAAGCAGACTTCAGCTAGTGCTTACCTTCCCCAAGAAACACATCTTCAATGGGGTTAACTCAATAGAATCCCACACTGCAGTACTCTCTGCAGCAGTGAAATGAAAATGAGGAAAACTGGGCTCCATCTTCCTTGGCCATCCTCTCTAAAAGAGATCCAGTTTGATGAGTCTCAGGGAAAAAAATTAATTTGACTTCAGTGGAAGATTCCAAAATGATCCCATAAATTCCCATTCCAAAACATACACAGCTAATTAATTCCTTTTTAGGAGATTTTCAATAAGCAAGCCAGGTTAAGTTTATATGGTTTACAAACAGTGTTTATATCCACAGAGGTGAGGCTAATTGCTCCATGGTTTGACATCATTATGGGAAGATGCTGGGGGATGCAGACAGTTTAATTAGGGGTGGTTTCAAGTTCACTTCGTGATTACCATCGCAGAGACTTTCTAATATGCTTACACCATGCAGCAGAGCTAGAGACTGATTACATCTTGCCCGCCGTCTGCCTACATTTTGAATGAAAAATTATAATCTCTGTCTATGGGACTGCACTCATATGGTTTAAATCTCTTCCCGAACCATGCTCATCTGCTTCCAGCCCTCAGACTTCATCTTTTCTTATTTTGCACATTGACTACCCATTGACTGTGAAAGCTTTCAAATATGTCATGAGAGCTCCTCAGAACACTTCCACAGGATACTAAAAGCCTCCATTCTTAGAAAGCCAATGTGGAAGGCGACTGTACGGCCTCCACACTTCAAGTACGGCACCAGCAATGCTCGCAAATAACGGAACTACAAATTACAGTTCATTCTCCACATCACTCAGTAGCATTTGCTTCACCAGTTTTCATTTGGGAAGTTTAGTTCTGGTAAGTTGCTGTCTTCTGCAATAAACTCAACTAGCTAAGTGCAAGGTTGGGGTTGGGGGGATGCCGAAACTTGTCTAGGGCTGGAACTGGGGTGCAGTTTAAACACTCTCAACATCCAGAAATGACCAAGAATATGTGCTGTAAACATCAAGCCCCACAGTCACTGTTTTTAACAAACATCAAACTTATAGAATATCCTAGAACCCAAGGGAATGTCCCAAAAGAATTCCTAAGCCTTTCCTGTCCTAAAGACACTTTACAATTTTACCCTGGATAGAAGGCATCTTCTTAGGGATCAAGCCTTGCTGAGCTGAAGGGAAGACAATTTCTAACAGTACCATGAGATTGACTTAAGCTCTTAATAGGTGGCTGGCTCCTCTACACTTTTTTTACATATGGTTTTGTTTTATTTTGTTTTAATTCAGGTTTCTAAGTTTCAGACAAAAGTCTTTACAAAACACTTTATGTTCAACTGTTACCACCTCTGGATTCCAGCAATTCAGTTTTGAAAGATGAATAAATGAAATAAGATTCCCCAAAGCAAATGATTTCACAGCTTAAGTAGCACCTCAAGGGGGTTCCTCGGGTCTTCACAAGGACTTCAAAATGCAGACATCAGAGAAAAATCGTTTTCAACAAACCTCAAATTGTTGGTGCCTGAGCTCTAATGAGAGAGACTCCTGCAGCTGCCCACAGCCCAGGAACTTCCCCTTGGAGGGGGGAGGTAGAATGAGGTATCCTCACACAACATCTCTGGGTTGGAGCCTAAGAAGATATAAGCACTCCTGTGGTCCCATGGGTGTGGTGGGAGGGAGTTGGTGCTCTGTGGAGCCAATCATTCTCTTCTAGGAATAGATTAGCTTTCATCAGGAGTAGCTGCCAATCTTTCTATTCAAACTCAAACCACCAATTTCTAATTGAGTTTAATTAACTTGACCATGGTATCAAAGCATCACTCATCTCTGCTAATAAGCAATTGATAAATTCTAGATTTATAATGTGGAAGTTGTCCCAAGTGATTAAAATACTATCTTCATCTTCTGGGCCTGGAACAAAATACCACAAGTAACTTCTGAAAGACAGAGATTATTTTCAGTAGAAGTCTAGTATTGGGCAGCTGTGTCTGGTAATGGTTCCGTGTGGTTCATAACATGGCAGAAAGCAGAAGGATAAGTGAGCTTGTGTGCAAGAAGAGACAAAACTGAGGAGTGACTTCAGTTTCTAACAGTCCATCCTTGAGGTCACTGACACCATCCCTAGAGAGTGAGAACTCACTACCAGCAGAACAGAACCAGTCCTTGTGAAAAAGACATCAGTGCTTTGTACTGATGACTCTACCTCCCACACTTACCACATGGCAAACACATTCCGCCATGGGCTCTGGAGGGCTAAACATTGCTGAAGCCATAGGGAGCTGTAGTACCATCCTCCCCAAAGTATCCTGATGTGATCTTAGGAATCACCTCTTCCCCCTTTCTCTCCATGGCACTCTCACTAGCCAGCAAGTGGTCTGCCCAGACAAAGTGTGGTCATCACGACCACCTAGCATTTCATTCCCATCTTGTCCAGAGAGCTGGTTCCTGGCTCCACCACCTCCACCCCCATTTTGCTTTCTTTTTCTTCATTTTCAGCCTCAGATGTATATCTGTATGTGTGTGTTCATGTATGTGAGCACGTGTGTGCATGGGTCTGTGTGTGCACATGTGTTTATATGCATATACATACTTATGTGCAGGTATGTGCATTTTTAGATGTGCGTGTGTGTGTATATGTGTACATTTTTACATATGTGTACATGTGTGTTTGTGTGTGTGAATTAAGATTCTACATCATTTTCAAGAATTAATGAGTCCACAAAGACATGAAAAGAAGAGTGTTTATGTCATACAACATCTACATGGGAATCTTGACAAAATTGCAAGTGTGTCAAAGACTCTCTAGGTCACATTCAAATAACCAAAGCCACAAAGGTCAATTCACAAATTCCAGTGGTTGAATCAGGTTCCCCTAAACCAGGCCCATAGGCCTCTGCAGCCAGGAATGGGCATTTGATTCATGACAGTTCATCTTGTTCTTTTAAATGAAGCACAACCATTCCCACAGGCCCCAGCGCAGGCCACTGGATTCCCCACCCACTGAGAAGCAGCCTCCAAAGAGGTCCCTGACTACAGGTTCCTGTTTGCTCCAAGGGAACTGCCTAACAGTGGGGACCTTTACCTCACAACTAAACTCCAGAACTGTCTCCTAGAGTGTTGCTTCCCTGACATGAGGCAGGGGCCAGGCTGGCAACACAGCCCTTCTGCTTGCCTGCCTTGGTCTTAGCCTTGGTCTTAGGGGTCTTATACAGCCAAATAGGTCACAGGGCCAGGAAGGGACAGCTGTTGTCATTTTGTCTTTCATTCATGCCTTTCACAGAAGCCCCAGTCTTCTTATTCACCAGAACTATGTCATATGCTTCTGCCTAAATTAGCCAGGAGAGTTGAACAATGGTGACTGCCCAGTGCTGTGTGTGTGAGCTGAAAGGAGTGGCATCAGCTGAGCAGCATCTGTAGATATGAACATGAACCCACATGTGGGTACCTACCTCTGTGTATGTTGTGATACAGGATGGAGTTCTGATCATCATCCTGGATGAGAAGCCCTGGCTTACACCAACCTTGGCCTATGCTCAAGGCAGCAAACACAGTCCAGTTTCAAAAACCACATGGTCACTAAAACAAAGATTAATCTGGACTAAACAGGGTCTTGTTAGAAAGGAAAATGCAGGAACAGACCAGTTATAGTAATGCACACATATAACCAAGGTACCCAAGAGGCTGAGGCAGGAGGATTATTATTCCTAGCCTATTCCTAGGCTCTGAAGCAAGACTTTTACTCAAAAAAAAAAAGTAGACTAAAGAGAAGAGAAAGAGGAGGAGGAAATGGAGGAGGAAGAAGAAATTGAAAGTTGATGGCTTAGAAGCCACCACAAGTAGTACATGAAGAAGATGCCCCAGGAAGCAAAAATGTTCAGCGCTCGACTTTACCGTGTACATGGCAGTTCAAGGTGCCCATCAGCTGCCTGCAGATCCTACCTCGGGTGACATCAGAAGTATGAACCAGGCATGGCAGGAGGTGGATTAGAGGCAGACAGACACACAGCTGGTTTCATTTAAAGACTAGGAACTGCATCTACAGTGGTTTTTACCTTCTGATGAACAAGTAAGCTCTTCCTAGCCAACACCACATTTATTTATTGATTCCCTGTGACATGCTTTACTACGCTACGGAAACCTTGTGTAGCTCTTAGCACTGCTTGACTCAGGAGACAGACCTGTTGAGGGCTGTCATCACCAGCATGGCTTCTGTCACCGTTCCATCTTCTTAGCCTGACAGAAGGAAATCCACATTGTTGAAGAAGAACACTGCTTAGAGTGTGTACCACTAGACTCCTTGAGGGCCATTGGCTAATTAGGAGCACAATACTATAAATTTGCCTTGTGCCAGAGTTTTGGGGGGAACAGTAAAATAACATAACTGAGCAGTGAAGGAGGTCGATCACGTAATCTGTTCTTCACTGCCAGAGCACAGGATGGCAAATGATTGCATCAACCTGGAGCCTGGGAAACTCTCCCAGAACTGTGTAAACTGATCCTTTGACTTGAATCTATCACTACTTTCTAAAGATTTTATCAAAAAAGATTCTATTATTAAAAAATAATTTTAAAAAATAACATGAATTGAGGGTTGGGGAGGTGAGTGAATGGATAAAGTGCTTGCCACACAAGGGTGAAGACCCATGTTCAGACCCTCTGCACCAGTGTGGTAGCCTGCCTAGAATCCCAGCACTTGGTAGCCATTGAAAGTCAGAGACAAGGGATCCTCTGGGAAAAAAAGCCAGTAGAATCAGTGTGCTGTGGGATGTTCTATATGCTGTGAATGTGTTGCTCTGATTGGTTGATAAATAAAAAGCTGATTGGCCAGTAGCCAGGCAGGAAGTATAGGCAGGGTTAACAGACAAGAATTCTGGGAAGAGGAAGGCTGAGTCAGAGAAGACACCAGCCTGCCGTCCAGGGAGCAGCATGTAATGACACACAGGTAAAGCCACGGAACACATGGTAACACATAGATTAACAGAAATGGGCTGAATTTAAGTGTAAGAGCTAGTCAGTGGTAGGCCTGAGCTAATGACCAAGCAGTTTTAATTAATATAAGCCTCTATGTGTTTACTTGGGTCTGAGCAGTGACGGACCTGGCGGGACACAGAAAAAACTTTCAGCTACATCAGCGATATCTGGATTCAACCAAAAGACTCTGCCTCAGCATACAATGTGGAGAATCATCAAGCAAGACACATCTGACCTCCATATGCATGTGTGCCCACATACATGCAAACACACACACACACACACACACACACACACACACACACACACACACAAAGAGGGGGGAGTGAACTGAGTTGCAAGCAAGTAAAATGGAAACATTCTAGAAGCCTAGAGGTCTCTCTTATACTTTCCTAGCACATATGAGTCCTAAGTTCCATACCAGACAATCACCACCAAAAGAAAAACAAATGAACAAAAACTACCTTTCTAGAAAATTGATTTTTCAATGCCATTTTCTCCTTCAGGTTACGCCTTACCGTTGTTCTTTGTGTGAAATTACTCCTAAAAGCAGAAAGCTCCAACTGAATCTAATGGCCACTTACCCCCAGATTCCAAAAGTTGGGGGCCTAAGCTGAGACACCAGTGGACTCTTTCTGTGTTTTAGGGTACTGCTGTCATACTCAAGTCCAAGAGTGACTGTGAAAACCCATCAAATCATGGACAACTTCAGGGAGGTTCCAAATCCCCTTGAGACTTTCCTGTTTCACTTCTCTTGGCTGTAGATTAAGCAAGTTGTGTCTAGCTTGGCACAGCCAAGGACTGCTGGCACCACTGAGGACAGCCAGGCAAGGCAGGAGGTTCCCAGTGAGGCTCCAAAGACCTGAGGAGGGGACACACCTCCTGCTGTCATCTCCACGGTTCCGAGCAAGAGTCTGTGTCCATTTTTCCATTCTCTGTGGTACTGTTAAGGTGAAGAAGAGGCAGGAATGGGAACAATGGAAGAAGAAAGGGATATGAGTGGAGTGGAGGTGAAGGCCAAGAATCCAAACTCTGGGGAGGAGGACTGTAGATAGGAGGCAAGTCGGCCATGGAAAGGAAGCTGCAGACTCCAGAGCCAGAGGATGGAGTTCAAGGTGGAGGGAAAGCAGTGCTGAGATCAAGACGTAGGATATGGCTGGTTTCAAGTTTGCTCGCAAGTCAACATTGTTAGCCCTCAGTCAGCAGACAGACGTTCCTCAGCCACAGTCACTCTGACAAGGCAAGAAGGCAGAAGGGGAAGGTGGCTGGTCCTGTAACAGTGCTGGAGAAGAAAAGGAGGGAGCAGGAAGGGCGAAGAGAAAGAAGGGCAGCAGCTGGGGATGGAGGAAGAGGATAAGGAAGAAGAAGAGAGAAGAAGAGGGGAGAAGAGGGAAGATAGAGTTGTTAATTGAGTCTTTTCTACTTGCAGACCAAGGCCAGGGGCAGACACAGCTACTCATTATCAAACATAGGGCACCACCACCCAGAACACCATGCTGCTGCTGGCCTGGTTTATAATCATTGTTGTCTAATGTCATTCAAGTTGTGTGGTACTTTATGATGCTCCACCTTTCCTTCCTCCAGAGTCTCAACCCTCAGCAAGGCCTTGCCACTGTGTTCTAATGAGGACTGCCCATCACCCACCGGCTCACAGCACAGCAGTCATCTCCCTTACAAATACAATTTGCTCACTCGACCTGGTCCCAACCCTTCAAATAAGTATTGAAGCCCTTTAGCCCATGCTGGTCTATCACCTATGCAGTTCAGTTGGCTCTTGGATCCCAATGGCTACATCTTTGCTAAGCCATGTTGGGGCCTGTTTGAGAATTCCTAAAGGCAAAGCCACAAAGCTATGCAGAGTCAGCCACTGATTCCAGCTCCCCATCTCCAGAACAAACATTAAGTCTGAGGCGCAGGAATTTCTGTAGTAGAGATTACACAGACACCTACCCGTGTGACTCTCAAGCTCTGGGACGCACACCCTGCATGGGACATGTGGTATAAATCCAATGCTGTATTCTAAGAACGTAAGCTGATGTCTGTTCATTGGACCTTTTCGAACATAAATTTTTTGCCTTCAATGATATTTACTACCCTTTGTAAAGTAGGTCACTCCATCCCGCCACGCCATGACCAGAAGAACCAAAGGAAACGGTCATTAGGATGACAAAATGTCCCATACATCCATGTCAGTTAAAAAGAAAAAATATAACCAAGATATTCCCTGCACCACCTCCCAGGGTTCCTGACATCTGCTGTAAACCTCAGGCCATATGTCTTTCCCTCCAATAAGGAGAGTCGTCACACAACAGAGCTAAGGTCGTGTCAGAAAGAATTATTGACTTATAACCATATCTTCCCCCACCCCACTAATGATTTCCACAAATATACCCCCAATCATCTTTTTTTTTTAAATGTGCTTTCCAGAAATTACTGAGAGGCCCAGGGGGGCATTTGGGGGTTCTGTGCTTGGGGATTTGACAGGTAATGTTAATGAGGCTCACATCCATATTTATTTCGGGATTTATTTACTTAGAGTGGAGTGTTCTGGTTGCATGATCCTTGCTGAGCGGGCAATAGGGAAGACACAGAGGAAGGGCTGGGGAGAGAGGGGGAGCAGAGGAGGAGGAGGACGGCCTCCAAGGCCTTGGTGAAGAGCTCCAGGAGCACTGTTTACTGCCTCTTCCACAGGCATGGCGTCCTCTGCCCTCGGGTTGTCAAGTTGACAAGAGGAGAAAATAAAAATAACCAAAAGCCAAATCAAGTGAATGTACAGCTCATAAACCCTGTAGCTAAATACACGCCCCCAAGGAAGAGCCACACCCGCCACAGAGTGCTTCCCTCTGCTGCCCTCCTAAGGGGGATGAGAGAACCTGGGTACCGCAAGCGGCCCTCGGCACCTGCTGCCTCCTCCACTTGGGGACGAACTTACTGCCATCACCGGTGCGTGTGAGGAAGCTTTCATCCCAGCTGAAGGCAGCACTCTAGGACCCAGAAAATCACTAAGCAACTTGTGCCTAGCCCAGGCCTGACTGGCTGACCATTCCTCCTCAACTCAGGATACTGTGGAAAGGGGATCCAAAAGTCATTAGAGGTGGTGTCTGGCATCCAGCTCACCATGCCCAGGAAGAGTGAACGTGCTCAGTGGAACAGAACTTACTTCTCCTTCTCTGACTCCATGGCCTGCTGCACAATTTCTGGCTAGACACACTCTAACAAATGTTATTCTTGCTCGCAACTATCCATCCAGAACAAGGACACATCAATCTTTAGAGAAGCCAGCCTCCGGCCACGGAAGCCTCACAGAGGCAGCAGAAGCACCCAGGTAGAGATGCTCTAGAGCCAGGAAGTCCTTGCATCCTTAGCCCATTCCCTCCACAGGCCCTGCTTTACATGCATTTGTGTGCAGGCAAGTTAACCAGCACATCCAGGAGTCCTGACAGACAGCATACAAACGAAAGGCGTGCAAAGTAATATGTCCTCTAAGCTGTCCAAGAGATTTCTATTCCTTTTCAGAAAAACTCAAAAAAAAAAAAAAAAAGTCATCTACAGAGCTCCATCTTGTGGCAAGTGGTACCCTTTCTTCCAAAATGGATTTGGGGGGGGGGGGGGAGGAGCTGAGCAGGAGCTAGGGTTTTTTCTAACCTGAAAGAAGAGGATATGGGGGAGCAAGGGGCGGGGAAGCTGTCATGGCAATTAAAGAACAAAGAAATGGCCGATTAGTTTAATCTGCAAACTTGATTAATAGATTAGGGAAAATACAAAGTGTCTGTTTGCCGAAGCTCCTGTCACAAAGGGGAAAAATGACACACATCTAACTTTCTAATGAGGCAAAGCCAGTCACCTCCAGAGCAGGGCTGACCTGCCATGTTCAGGTTGTCGGGAGATCTCTTCTTGCTGTCAGTGGTGGTTTGTAGTCAGATTTCACACAAGGCATTTGTAAGTCATCACCAGGGAGAAGAAATGTGTGTGCTTCTGCTAGCTACAAGGGTGGGCTTTCTGTGGTGTGCTAGAGATGGGAGATCTGCTCTTCCGCTGTCCCACTCTCTGATTGCTGAGTGGAATGATGAACTCAGGGTGTCTGGGTGCTCCGGGTGCACATGCAAAATCACTTCCCCCAGCGGAAGTACCCAACAAAGTCCTTGTTTTGAAAGTAGGAGCTCAAGGGGCCAAGGAAATCTCCACTACGCCTAACCTTTAACACCAACGTGTATTTACAACAGTGCTTTCAGACAGAAAGAAGCAGAGAGCTGTGTTATAAAGATGTAAGGTAGACTGCTAGACTGTCCAAGAACAAATTTCTAAGCCATGGGGCGAGGGGGGGGGGTTTAAACAGGAGAAAGGGGGTGGAAACTGAGCATGTTTTTATGTTTTTAAAACAAGAACAAATGAGTCCCTGTCAAAAATATTTCTTGCTAATAATCATTTGCTCTCAACAGTGTAAAATTAGCATTTTTTTCCTTCTGTGAAAGGGGTTAGAGAATTGATTGCCTGTGACTGGGAGGTGTTGACTTTTCTAGGTGGGAAGAGTTCTTTGGGCTGTTTTGACTCCTTGCCTTCAGCATTTTACTAAAATCCTACTATTAATTCTTGTTTTATTTTGTCTATCTGTCTGTCTTTCTGTCTTTCTTAGACCCTGAAATTCTGAGCCCCATTCCAACACACACACACACACACACACACACACACGCACACACACGCACACGCACACGCACGTGCACGCGCACCCAAGAGAATTGTTCCTCTCAAAGGAGACACCCTCAGATCTACAAGGCTCTTATTTCATATTATAAAAGAATCAACCAATACATCAAGGCAGGACAGAGGGGAGCCTTCAATCACCTACTCACACTTCCTCCTCCTGGTATCAAACCACATATAAATGGGTATAACAAGGGTTGGTGCCACAGAACTACACAGGATTATAAAATATACTATACATCTGCTTCTGATGGCTAATTTGGCTTCTCTATAGTGAGATACTAATGTATTCATGTCCATCATTTGGTACAAAGTTCCTACTCGTAAGTCACTGGGGGCAGGGGATGGTAAAACTCAATTTTCAGTGAGTATAATACAAAATTGGGCAAGAAAGAAAAGAAAAGAAAAAAAAGAGAGAGAAGCTATCCACCAAAGCCTGCTGTAACAACAAAACACAAAGAGAGAGCAGGAAGGGAAATGGAGCCGGCTGGAGAACGGCAGCAGGCGCTTCAGAGGACCCAGGGGAAGCCTTACAAATGGCTCCATCAGAGCAGAAGGAAGCCGGAGCATCAGAAGGCCAAGTGCAGCTGAGAGGAAGAGCCAATGAGAAAGTCAACAAGGAGCTGGTCCAGATGGGCCTGGCGGGATGGATGCAGAGGGCTCCCAGCTCGACAGGGAGGATACTGCATCGGGAGAAGACAGATCGGGCTTAGCTTTCCCAGGAAGTGAAGGGGACTTGCCCACAGTCATTGCAAAAACAAACTCCTGGAGAGGAAAGACAAGATCCTAAGAGTCACATTTGGCTCCAAGAAGAAGCCAGGAAGAAACCAGAGTGCTCTGAGAGACCAGCTGACCCTAGCCCCTGCCTTGCTGCTGACCCCATCGCTGACCCCAGCTGCTACTGGGTGCTCAGAGTTTTCTTACACTAGCCTTGGGATCCCTGACACCATTGTTCACAAATACCTACCTGCACTGCTTCTTTGATTCTGTGGCCACTACAGACAAAGCTTAGGTGTGCTGTGGATATCTCTCTGTATAAATAAAACACTGATTGGCCAGTAGCCAGACAGGAAGTATAGGCGGGACTAACAGAGAGGAGAATTGAGGGAACAGGAAGGCAGAGAGGGGGACACTGCCAGCTACCGTGAGGAGAAGCAACATGTTAAGATACTGGTAAGGCACAAGCCACGTGGCAACTTACAGATTAATAGAAATGGGTTATTTTAAGATATAAGAACAGTTAGCAAGAAGCCTACTACGGCCATACAGTTTGTAAGCAATATAAGCGTCTGTGTGTTTATTTTATAAGTGGGCTGTCAGACTGCCAGGGCTTAGCAGGACCCAGAGAGAAAACTCCAGCTACATAGGTGGGCTTTTCTAGATACTTGGTCCACATGGCCTGAGCTGCTCCTCTGTGCAAGCCCAAGAGAACACTCACCTCAATGACCACTCTAGCCCTGGAACCAGAAACTCGGCTTCTATAAGTCCCCCCCCCCTCTCACACACACACACACACACACACACACACACACTGATAATGAGTATAAAGCCACTAAGAGACATCAAAAACTTAAACTGGAGGAATATGGAACATTTTAATACATTTGCCTGAGAAAGATCCCAGATCAAACTTAGCACACTACTGCACTGGACCACCCTTCATAAGACAGGATTCAAATGTATAGCTGTGTTTCCCAGAGCAAACCAAATAGAAATTCTGCCAGCCTCAAGATTTTCAAAGTTCAGTTCCATGTGTCCTCACAACAACCTGCTAAGGTGAGAACCAGAGTCCATTTCTGAGCTATGGCACTGAGGCCCAGTGGGTTCTGCGGCTTGCCCATGCACACAAGTAGAAAGCTGTGTGTTCGAAGGAATCTATATCTAGAGTAGAGCATCATTTGACTTCTGATTCCAGATGCCTCCACACTGTACCACAGCCCCACTGGAACAGAAAAGGAAAGATGAGGTGCCCTGCTGGAGCAAAGTCAAGAAAACCAGGGCTGCCAAATCTGTCCTAAGAATATAGGACACCCAGTTAAATCTACATCTCAGATAAGCACTGTCCTCGTTTGCTTCTGTTGCTGAGATAAAACACTGACCAGAAACAACCGGGGAAGGAAAGGATTTATTTGGCTCACAGGTTGCAGTCCATCATCCAGGGAAGACAGGACAAAAACTCAGGGCGGCGACTTAAAAGCAGAAATCACAGAGAAATGCTGACTGGCTGGCTCCCTAGCTCACATTCGGCTACCTTTCTCATATAGACCAGGCCCACCTGGCCAGGGAATGGCATCGCCCACAGTGGGCTGGGCCCTCCTACATCAATTACCAATTAAGACAATGCCCCACAGGCCAGTCTGAGCTAGTCAATTCCCTGGTTGAGGTTCCCTCTTCCCCAATGACTCTAGGTTTGTGCCAGCTTGACAGCTGACGCTGATGACTGGCAGCTGGTCAGTCTTAGTAAATCCTATGCAACGGGTGGCAAATGTTTGTGTTAAAAGGCAAGGGTTGCTTATCTGAAAGGCAAGACTAACTTGTAATCTGCTGAGCTACCTGGACCGCCTGAAGAAGGTGGACCTTACCCTCTCGGTCTTCCAACCCAGAGAGGAAGCCTGATGGCATGGCATGCCCTGAGGGCAGGCACTGTGGGCCTTTCATCTTCCCTGCAGCACTTTTTGCTCCTATTATCTCTAGGGCTCCTTCCTTCAGAACTAGGGCATGGCCATCATTATGCCCAGATCACTGCTGAAGGAACTGCCACTGAGTTTGAAGTGACTGAGGAAAGTGAATGACAGACCCAGGGCAAGGGCCTTGGGTTGCAGGCCGGCACTCTGTGTTGAAAAGGACAAATTATGCTGTGAACAGTCTTCATGAGTGAAGCTAATTATGCTCAGCTCCTCTCTTAAGAGCAAGGGCTGCAATTTCCTGTTCACATTCGGGGTCCAGCAGCATGAAACGGTCAACAGTTCGGAGGATACCAGCCTCTTCCCTAAGCTTACTGGACACAGAGTATAAAACAAGCAGACTGTGGGAGCCAAAGGAAGCTCAGGACAACCCAGAGATCACGGGACCCAAGTCCCTTCTGAAGACCAAAACACTCAGACGACAAATAATTTACAAAGAGATTTTCAAGTGAGGTAGACTGGTGAGCCCCTTGGCCATCCTCCAGCTCTATTAATTGAGCTAATGAAGTGGCTTTGTCTGGGGGTGCATGGCTGCAAGGAACCCTCCTGCCGTCAAGGCTTTATCTCTGTAAAAGGCAAAGATAATATGGACTGGGTATTCCTTCCCGACATATAATTCATTTAGGTCAGAATGTTCTCAAATGGCCTCTTTTTTTTCTTTTCTTTCTTTCTTTCTTTTTTTTTTTTCTTTTACTGCTCTCCAAGTTTACATGCACCATGATTCAAGAAGATATAAATTGCCATTGGGAAAAGGGGGCAGACAGCTCCCTCCCAAGACACAAACACCAAGGTTTCATTTTCCCTGATACTTTTATTTTGCTGCTAATAAAATTGGGTGGTTAAACCTCCATGGTAGAGTATGAATATAACACCAGAGTTAAGCTTTAACACCAGCAAAAAAAACTCTATTAAAATGTTGCCCCAGAGACGGGGAATTTGAATGCTGGCCCTACAGGTCCGGTTGGGCCTGAAAACTGAGAAGCGGAACTTCCTAAGTCTTGCTCAACAGGCCACACAGATGGGTTTTATGTTATTTTTTTTTTTAACTTTAAACTAATTTCCTCATGGAAAAGAGGAGGGAAAAGGAGGAAAAAACGAATCAGAATTCCAAGCTGACTTATGATAAGCAGTGGGCTGAGGGAAAGCAGAGCAGGAGCTGGTGATCTACTCAGGCTTCAATCATGCCAAATAGCTCAGGACAGGGCCGGAAAAGGGAAGACACACAGTGGCATCCTGTGATGTGGGTCCAAATATACAGCTCTGGAGCTGGCGGGATGATTTGGTCAGCATAGTACTTGCCACACAAATCTGAGGGTCTGGTTTTGATCCCTAAGAAACAACAACAAAAAGCTAGGTACAGTATCTTACACCTGGAACCCCAGAGCTGGGACGGTGAACACAGGAAAATCTCTAAGGCTTGCTGGTCAGCTAGCCTGGCCAAATCACTGAGCTCCTGGTTTAGTGAAAGACATCTCAAGATGATGATGGTGATGGTGATGGTGATGGTGATGATGATGATGATGATGATGATGATGCAGAGAGCTATTGAGAAAGACACTGGAATTTGACCTGTGAGGACACCTTTATTCACACCTGCATGCACACATGCAAACACACAAAGCTACACACTGGCACGGGAACATGCATATATGAAAATGTCCTGGGTTGGAAGAACTGCTTTGAGAAGAAGGTTATCATAGGGCTAGAGGGATGGCTTAATGGTTAAGAGGGCTCTTATAGAAGACCTGGGTTTGATTCCCAGCATCCACAATCAGATCAGATGGCTCACAACTGCCTGTAATTCTAGTTTCAAGGGATATGACGGCCTCCACAGGCCTCCTGCAAGACCTACATGCATGTGATGAACACACAAACACACACATGTATGCACACAAAAATAAAAATAAATTGAAAGTTGGAAAAAAATAGGAGAGTAGTTCAGCTGGGAAGAAACAAATACCTTTTAAGAGGACTACGTTGAAGCATAACACTCTTCTAGAATTTTGCTCTACCTTTTAGGTACATGGGCCACTAACCACATGAGCCAGTTTCACTTTCAGAATGTACATGTATGCTAATGTGCATTAGGTATCCTGACATGTCTGTGAGACAATGGTTTATGAACACAAGAAACCTTTAAATTGTTTGTAGCATCAACTTGTATCAATGCTACATACAGATTTCCATTAAAGAGGCCTGGGGACAAAATTCAGCAATTTTACCATCATTAAAAATTAGTTTAAAATGAATATTTATCAAATAAAAAAACAAGAATTCTAAGAATAAATATAACAAAAATTGCTTTAAATAGAATGGGCTTACATTTTATACTGTACAGCCAATAGGTTGAAAGTTAGCAAAAATCTATTAAAGGTGATGAAGATTTTAAAGAAATCGTTATATAGACTAGCATTAATAATAATAATAATAATAATAAAATAATAGAAATATTAGCATTAAGAATGAGTCAGAAAGCGAGTGATAATTGACAGCAGGTTATCAAACTTCTTCTGGTCTTTAAGAGACAATCCTGACAACACGGTGATGGTGCCTGTGTGCAGAGCGATTGTTCAATATACATTTTACTAACACAATCAATGAATTTAGCAAAGATGTGTTTAAGAAGAGAGTATTTGAGGATTAGGGTAGGTTTGAGAAATGAAATGGAGGCTAAGCTAACAAATCTATCAGAAGTAAGATCAACAACTTAAAATTTAAACCAATCTTAAGCATATATTTGAACTTGGATATGCAGAAATGGTGTGCAAGTCCCCGAGGGTCAATGATACACTCACAGGATCAAGAGCCCTATAGACAGTTAAATTACTCAGAAAGCCAGGGAATTTATCAAACATGAATTTCAAAGTGGATTCTGGCCTCTAGGAAAAAAATGAAAGTGTCCGTTAATGTACATACAAAATAAGTGTTTTCTGAAAACCCTTTCTACTAATTTTTTTTCTTTTACTACAAATTGGCTAAGGTTTGTGATTTATCTGGAGCAAGAAGAAGGACTGCCTGCTTCGATACAAGCTGTCTGGATCAAAAATATACACAAATGTTTACAAACACTAAAGACAAACTTTTAATGCACCTATTGACTGACAAACGCAAACTAAAGAAATAGTTTATGACCTTTCCCCTCTCCTGGTGCGCTCCAATAGCCAACTCTATCGTGAGAGTGTTAATAGGTCTCACACAGAGAGACCCACAAACCCCTTGTACAATACAGACAACAATTTTAACAGCTCTGATTAAAATTTGTCAAAGCAGGATGATTGCGACGGAACACACCAAAGCCTGCAAAAGCCCTTAGAAACGTAGGCAGTATTTAGCCCATAACCTCAATCTTTAGTTTATTGATCAAAAGAAATATTAACTTCATCTACTGCTGACAGATAATTTGTCAAGAATATTTTAAATAACAGCATTTTTTTTTTAAAGCTAAAGGTAACTCCGGAAATTATTCATCTGCCCTTGTACCACAGAACTTGAGGTCAAGTTTCCTGGCAAGGAACGTTGAGCACCATGGTCCCAAAGCAGCATGCCCCTCATCTTCCCTATGTAATTGTGGTGTGCCTACCCTTCCCACTGTAAAGCAGATGAGTGGGCACAATGTTCTAGAATGTTCCTTCTGCCCCCAAGAATCTTGGAAATAGTGTTTTTTGATGTTTACCTCAGCCTGCTCTTGGCACCTGAATTCACAAGGCCAAAGATTTTTCCAAAGATGGGTCCCACTCGAGTACCAACCACATCTTGTAGTCCAAGGCATGAGCAGTAGAGGGGAACCTGGAGAAGGGGTTCTCTACCTGGAAGGCACTCACTGAGCATGGCTAACATGGTTTCACTGTCAGCACTGCTCCAACAATCAGCATGTGGATATCCCATTGTTGTTGTCTGTCAAGGTTCAAACCAAATTAGTTGGCTGGGGTGTCTGGACATGGCAGCCTTGTGGACGCTGATACACACTCTCGGTCCCTGATGTTCATAAAGGCTCCAGTGCCTAAGGCCAGCATAACCTAAGAGAGACGTTAGCCCTTTTAACAGTGTGCATTTTTAACACTGAGGCTTGGCTCTGACCCTGTGGCCAGCCCTGACCAGGCCACTGTCCACGGCACAGCATGCCACCCCTCAGTAGTCCTCATCTCCTCCAAGTGTGTCTCAGAAAGCAGCTTTTTGCAGGGAATGGTTACCTCCATCACTTCTCCTTATATGCAATAGATGCTCAGCAGACCCTGGGAGTATCTGCTGCACCTCCTACCCAAAGAGACCTGGCTTGGCTCTGCTTCCTACTGAGTCATCCTACCATGCCAGGGAAGCCTGGCACATCTAAGCTCCAGACAGTGGCTGGCACAGCAGCCTTACCAGTTCTTTCTAACATTCCCTGTGCTCGTCAGGAGGACCATCATCACAAATACCAGAAACAGGACCATCAAAGCAGCAGGAATCTACTTCCTCAGGCTCTAGACATCCAAGTCATGGGGTCACCAGGGTTGACTGCTTCTCGGGCTTTCCTTAGATTGTAGGTGGCCACCCATACGTCTTTCTGAATTGCCTATGCTTCAGAAAACACCACGCAGACTGGACTTGAGACCACTTACATGACTTTGCTTTACCTTAATGACTTCTTGGTCAACTCTACTTCCAAAGACAGTCATACCCTGCAGTAATGAGAGAAGACTCCACCATATTCATTTAGGGGGACACGATTTTCTTGTATCATGCTACATCCTGCCTTCCTGCTCCCTTTCTTTGGCTATTAGTTGATTGATCATTTGGTTTGGTCTTTATGAGTCAGAATCTCACTCTGTAGTCTTGGTCTATCCTGGAACTTTTCAGACACCCCAAGCCACTGTGCAGTAATCCTCCTGCTTCAGCCTCCCAAATACTGGATTTACAAACAAGCATCACCACACCAGCTTTCTCTGGCTTGTTTGTATCACAGAAAGTTCATTACCAAATTGGCTTTCTCAGCTGGAAACATCTGTCCGGAAATGACAAGCGATAACACCTCAGCTGTGAGAGGGATCAGAAGGGCCTCCACCACAGACGAACACAGGCAAACTGGTGGGCATATTTCACACCACACAGCCCTCACACCAGCACTGGAGTCTTTGATCCTGGAACTGACTCTGTACGAGAGGCTTGGGAGGTATTAATCAATGAATACAGATTAATTTATGAGACGAGAAGATGCAGAGCAAGTCGCCCAAGGTCACACGGCTAATTACAGACCATGTCTTGCGACGACGAGAGCATACTCCTTCTAGTACCCCTTGCTGTCCCCTGTGCAATGAGAGGATGTGATTTCACAGCGGCTCCTTCAGCTTCAAATGCGTTCATCATCTCGCATAAGTTATGACCCCAACTTTCACACGAAGATCAGATCACAATAAAAAACACACATTGTGCAGGTGGCTAACATGATTTATTAAATTTTCTCAATTTTGTGTGTTAGGAAGTTCCTCCCCACAGGAAAATTTTCCGAATATTGAAAACATATGTACATAGGACAAAGCTCGAGGAGAAAAAAAAAAGGCTTCTTACAATACATCGCACATAATAAATGTGTTCTTAACGAAGTCTCTATGAACTTTCACATCAATCAAGAGTGGAGGCTGCTTGATTCTGTATAATTAACCAGGAAGTCATATTACAAGTGATAAATATCACAGACAGTAAAGTGGAGCAAAGGAATATTGACCTTAAGTGCTCATTAAGAATGCAGGGTTTTTGATGGTCCTCAATGCAATCATTACTCAGTTAATTGAAGGGTCAAGTTTCCCAAAGATTAATAATTAGATGTCCAGTGGCCTGTGCTTTGGCGGTTTGATAAATGCCGAAAGAGGCCCCATTGGGGGTTCCTGGACTTCAGAATCTGGGCGCGCTTTCGGTTCCTATTGTATTTGAAAAACTATGGACCTTAGAAAAGAATAGTTCCCTGCCGAGATGGAGCCCCTAGGAGTCTCTCTGAAGAGAGCTGGTAAAAACCACCCTTGACTTGGCCAGTGATGGTGGTCCCACCCCACTTGCAGAATATCATCTCTCTGCACCCCTAGCCACTCCTTCCAGGTGGCCTCAGAAACTTCAGGATGGACCCTGTCTGCCTCGGTCTTCAACATGAGATAAATCCAATAGGGATACACAACCCATAGTTCAAGAAATGTTGATGCTAAACTACCACTCGGTACTAAACCCCTCTAGCTCAGTCTCAACTACACTCCCACAACCTGTTCTGCAATGGCACCCATGTCTGGTAAGACAACCATCTTAAATATAGATGTGATCTCACCTTCTTTCTCCCTCTGGGGCCTGGGAGCTCCTCAGTCTGGCTGGAATCCTTTCCTCTCTACATGGCCAGCCTAGTGTCCTGTGAATGAGAAGAAACACCTACTATGATGGAGGTCCAGGTGGGGATAAGAAGGGTGGGACATAGTGGCTTGAAAGGAGTTGGGCAAGAGCCTTTGAATTCAGAGAAGACAGCAGGAGACAAGGGCAGCCTTCCCAGGGAGAAATCAGCAAGAGAGGTGTCATTTGATGTGTCCCAAAAGGCTCCGAACCGCAGGGTGCACAGCCCTGGAAATACCCTAAGCCTCCAACAGTAGGGGACTAGCTAAACAGTGATCACTTGTTCCCTTGGTGAAATGTGGGAACTCACTGGAGAGCTAAAGAGCAGTGAGGACTAAAGACTACAAAGACCGGAAGATGGGAGAGCACTTAGAAGGAAGGCACATGGAGATTCTGAGGGCTAAGGAGACTACAGATGGCCGTGTGTGTGTGTGTGTGTGTGTGTGTGTGTGTGTGTGTGTGTGTGTGTTTGCGCTTGCATGCTTGCACATGCATACGGGTGTGCTGGTGTTCATGTGGAGACAAGAAGGCACCAGATGTCCTCTATGGTTTTCCTCCTTGTTCACTTGGGACAGGATCTCACTGAAGGTAGAACTTAGTTTTTCCAACGAGGCTGGTGGCTAGCAAGCCCAGTGATCCTCTTATCCCTGCCCCTCCCTCCAGCATTGGGGTTACAAGCTGGCATGGCGACACCCAGCTTTTTCCGTAGGTGCAGGAGATCTGAACACAGGTCCTCAGGCTTGCACAGTAAGCGTTTTTTCCCACTAAGCCATCTTCCTGGCCCAAATAACTTTTATTTTACAACTTCTGCTCTACCATGTGTTCCAGATTTTCTAAAATAAATCTGTGATGTGGGAGGGTGAGGGGAGAAGTATGGGAGTCTCTGCCCCCAGCTGTGACCCAACAATAGGAGCCCTGTAAAATCCAAAGGGGAGTACGCTCTGAGCCAGAATGCACTGGTGGCCAGGAATCCAGCAGGGAGAACACGCGTGGAAGAAACAGAGTGTTGTAGAAGGAGCAAAGAGGGGCACAGGGGCCAGACTCTTCAGACCTCCCTCCTCTCTTTGCTCCCCATCCTCCAGCTCTAGTCTCCTTAGTCCAGAAACTGAGTGAGGCAGAAGTCACTGGCAGAGTGACTCACAGGACAGACCCTCCACCATCACCCCTAACTTCCTCCCCGGTCTGACTTCTCTCAAGGACCTCACCTGGAAGCAGTCAGCGGTATTCAGCAGCCACCCGGCCCAGCCTGTTTCCTCATTTCACACATTAGTTCCCTCCAACCCCTGGTCTTGAGAACTGAATTCTTGTGCTGAGGTCCAGCCTGGAGCAATGACCCAGAGGTGAAAATTCCATATCTTTGGACCAATCCCTCCCCCGAGCCAGCCAGTCTTCTTATTTATGATACCTGCACAAAGCGGCCGCTGTGCGTTTTCACTCTGCCCTCACTGAGACACCCATGAACAAGGACTCTTTACTCTCACATACTTGCACCTGTTTAGGGACTGGCCATTTCTCAGCCCACTCAGAAAAGTCTGTGTAAGACAGAAGAAGCTGGAGTGTTCCATGGGGTGCAGGCGAGGACCCCAAAGTCTGGTATCCTTGACCAGTCCCAGCTCCTAGCAGTGTCAGGTCTCACGTTGAAACTCAAGCATAATAAATGGCCCTCCAGCAGCTCTGAGTTTCTGTCTTGGTTTTATTTTGTTCCTTGTCTTCAGTGTGAGCAGCCCATGATGTTGCAGGAGGTTGGTTTTATATGCCAGAGCCGCACTAAGCTGTTTAGTTTTAAAATGGCACTACTGTTTAACACCCTGTAAGTTTCAGAAGCTCTGATTTAGTGTTGTGACAGTCCGTAGGACTCATTTCATACCCCCAAGAAGAGCCAGTCAAAGTGTTAAATAAACATGAGGCTTGCTTCATGTTTCCTTTCCGAAAGTGCAAAGCCTGTGTTACTCTAATGATTAAATACTGCTCCGCACACAAACAAGCGATTGTCTCCACGTTGCTTCTTCCTGTAGCTTCGTTGCATGTAGTAATTATTTTGTGTTCAGACAAAGACTTTAATTAGGAGTCATAAAGGGATTCTGAAGAGTGAATAAGTAGCTTCATCAAACTGATAATAAACAGACATCTCTAGAACAAGAAGCCACCCATGTGCAAGCTTTAAGGAAGTGGCAATCTACGAACCACTAACTAAAGCTAGTCCCTTAAAGGACTGTTGGCAGAGGTCATAGGACAGAGAAAATGTTTCACACACCTTCAGGTCCTGAAAAAGGAAATGGAGTAATTGAAGTCTGGTGCAAATTAAAGGTTGAAACTTTCCTCTGAATGTGAAAAATTCAAGCCTTTTAATACTGAGTTCTCAACACTAATGACTAACAATTGTTTGATTCTTTGAAATGACAGTACAAAAGTAAAAACATAGAAATGTAGTGGTGTTTAACATGGAGTGTGCTTGATGATGGTGGATCTGGAAGAGGGAGACAGACTAGGAAACTGCAAGTTCACTGTGTCCACACAAAAAGGTCTCCATTCTGTGCTCTCTACACAGGAACTGGCTCTCCCACATTCTGGGAAGTAACATGTCACTGCAACAGTCTCCTAAGCTCCCTAGGGTTGCTGAGGCAGGGTCTCAGCGACAAGTAGCTTCGTCCCATCAGACACCTGTCACCTCCGTCCTCCCCATGGAGCCTGAAGTGAGCCCTGGATAGTATACACTCCTATTCACTGAGGTTGGTCAACTGCTTGTCCAGGGCTGTTTCTGAGTGTTGTAAGCTCTCAGATCTGAGGTGTTTCTTGAAGAGTATCTTTCACCAGGTCTTCAGAGCTGCCAAAGGCACGTGTGTAACCATAGCCTTCTACTTAATCTTTTGGTTCCAACCCAGAGACCACCTGCTCAGGAAACCACCCTCTGGCCAATGTGACGGGCTCCATCCACACTACCAGAAGTCCTGTGAGTGCAGTAGCCACACTCCATAGAGTACACACTGTGCTAACATGTGTCCCTGTCATATTCAAACCAGGTCTTGTGTCACTGACCTGCACATCCCTAACCCAGCTAAAAGTAGGTACCAAGGGGCAGGTCAATGAAATCCTGTAAAATGAATGAAAATGGGTGGAACAGGATGTCTTTCAGCCTCTGGCATCTGGGGTCATGGAATTTGCATGGAGAAGAGAGAGAGAGGCCAGTGTGGGGTGCATACTGTGCAAACATCACCCATGTCCATGTGGTATCTGCTCTTGGCTTCGCTTCCTAAGAGACAGAGTTTTACTCAACAGGGGCCACCCTGTAACTCTCTCACTCCAGACAAAACTGACTGGGGCAAGCACAGGTACCATGGGTACCCCGGTGCTAGAATGACCACAAGAGGACCTGGCCTGAGGCTCTGGCCAGCAGGCTGCAAGCTGAGTGGAGACAGCCATCTTCCCCACTGACAACTTACACTGTGCATGTAGATGGATGGAGTGGTCTGGGCAGGAGAGAGGGATCTGCACTAGAGGGCTGCTAGGTCTACAGCAGCTGGCAGTGAGATCCCAGGGATGTGGTGGCATCTTCCTCTAACCCTAGTGCTAGGGGACAGGCATATCCCCAGAGTTCACTGGCCAGTCAGTCTAGACGATCAGTGCACTCTAGGTTCAGTTAGGAACCCTGTCTCAAATAACAAAGTGACAAGTGATAGAGAAACACATCCAACATTAACCTCTGGCCTCTACACACAAACAAACACACAGGTGCACAAAACACATACTTACATACGCACAGCAACACACACACACACACACACACACACACACACACACAAATATGTACATGATTTTTAAGAGAGAGAATGCTTAAATGGATGACTGTGAGTCTGAGTCCAGTCCTAGGACAGCTAGTTCCTAGTTTTATTCCTGTGGCAAGTAAGATAACCCTAGTGTCACCAACCACAAGAAGCAAATCACACCTCGCATGCCTGGGAGGACAGTCAGGATTAAATGAGATAATATGGGGAGTATGTTCCGGTGCCCAGCTCCTCAGACTCTCATGACAGATCTCCCCTTGCTGCCCGAGCACTGAAAGGGTCCCTGCCTTGTGTCACTTTAATGAGGTAGCTCCCTGTCTGTAAGGACATCATACAGACATGATCTTACAAGCCCATGTGGATAATCAACATGGATATGATGGAGAACACAGCCTAGGCACCACTGGGGAGAAGCCTGGAAGAGAAATAGCCATTCAAAACTTACAAGTGCACACTCACGTACAGCTGCTAGGAAAATGTGGTTACAAAGATCAGTGACCAAACTTGGGGGGGGGGCAGGGATAGTTTGCAAACATGTGTGGAGTGCTTGGCACTTCAGAGAGATAAAGGGAGGCAGAGGCAGATGGACAAACAGAACGGGGAGCACAGAAGCAGACACCGTGGACACAAAGCTCTTGTTTCCATTTTATGACTTTGGTATTGGTTTCAATGTTCCACTTAAGGTTTAAAGTCCGTGGGGGCCGGGGAGTTGACTCAGTGAGTGAAGCGCTTGTCATGCCATCTGCAGTCATGAGGATCGAAGTTCGGGCGCCCTGTACCCATGCAAAAAGTTAGATGAGTCACTGCAGTTTGTAATCCCAGCACGGGGGAGGCAGAAACAGGAGGACCCCTGGGGCTTGTTGGCCAGATAGCATTCAGTCAGCATTTGTGGGCTCCAAGTTCAATGAGAGAGATGGTATCTCTAGATAGATAGATAGATAGATAGATAGATAGATAGATAGATAGATAGATAGCAAGGTGGAGAGCAACAGAGGAAGCCACTGAACATCAGCTTCTGGCCTCCACATATGCACACACACACACACACACACATACACACACACATACACACACACACATACACACACACATACACACACACATACACACACACACACGCACACACACACACACACACATGCACGCACGCACGCACGCACACACGCACGCGTGCGCGCGCGCTATTCAAAGCCAAGAGACAATTTACCTACAGTACAAATAAAAGCTTTGCACCTGCCTCTCAGGTAACAGAACAGGTTTACTGTGGGGGTGAGGGGCTATCGTGAGGATAGTTTAGATCGAGAAAGAAAACGTATTCCTGATGCTATCCGTGCACACAGAGATAAGACATGGTTAATCACACTGCTGTCTTCTTTGATCCCTGAGCTGTTCCAGGCTGTGGCTGAGCCCCACAGACATCTAGCACACACACAAAGAAAAAAAGAGAGGCAAGCATGCCACAGGCGTAACCAGGACTCAGAATAAAGACCGAAAAGTAGTAACAACAAACATCACACAATGGTGGCTCTCTTCACGGAGCATCAGCTGCCAAGTGTTTGCACTTAGGGACTCGTCTCCAGTTGGGTGAGAACGTCCGTGTTCCCGAGAACTAGACTGGATCTCCATGTGGCTCCACTTTTATGGGCAAAGCTGAAGCCAGGTGGTTCTGGAAGGAGTCCCACAGCCAGGGCCTCCTGTGGCTTCTCGGATGCTTCAGATGTTTTCCTAAAACAAAATTGCAAACATGAATCTCGTAAGCAAGCGGACTTGCATACCGCGCACGCCAATTACAGGCTTGTCGTGTTCCCTTCACAAGCCCCAATTTTCAGCCATAAAGAAAAAAAGTGCTTATGATACAAGTTTTTGAGCTCAAAAGAACCAATTTGGGGGGTAGGGAAGAATCTGCAGATGTCTTTCGAGCTGTCTTCAGGGAAAACAATCATATACAAATCAACCATTCCTGGTTTTGATCATAATCCAGTGACTTTCTGTCCTCAAATTATTTCTAAGTTTTAAGAGAGTCCTTGCTAAAGTTATGGGTAGAAGTCTTCTAGGAGACAGGAGAAGCACGTGGGACTAGGAAAGTGACTTACAGTGCTTGAGAAGGGGCCCCTGAGTGGATACACACAGGTTCTCGAACACCTGGGAATGGTATCCCTGAATTGAAACACAAGCTCAGCCGGGCTGTTCTTAGGAATACTCAGCCATAGCCTTAAGAGCATTTGAACAGTTTGCGTGTGGTTTAATATAGCTATATTCTCTCTGAGCAGACTCACACTCCAAGTTTGACACATCGGAAGAGTGACGATCTACAGGGAAATGTAGAATCAAGAGCCAAAAGACACTGGGTTACAGTTCATGGGGATTTGCAATTTAAGCATATGATGACTGTAAAGGAGATGGAGATGCAGCAGGGAAGGTTTCTTTCCACCTCTCCATCTGCAAGTAGGTTAATTAAGTCAACAGCGTTCAGCAGAGAAAAGTGTAAAACACGGCGATCAAACGAACCCTTCTCTAGGGTTACACAATTTATAACCCACACCATCCTCAGAGGAGGAACCGCTGCCACCTGGCTGCTGAAGACAGGGCTCTGAGAAGTTTAGTGTCTCTGTAACACACACACACACACACACACACACACACACACACACACACACACACTTGCTGTTCACAGGTGGGGGCCTTGTCCTCAGAGGTCCATGCTATAGGAAGAAGGAAAGAGGCCGCCAAGCAAGGGGTGCACTCTGACCCTCGGCCCTGTGCAGCTTTCTGCCACTGAAAGCTCAAAGAACAGGCTTGCCCTAGTGACTGATGCTCAGAGAATAGGCTGTATCTCCAGGCGGAAGTCCAAGGGTGCAGGGGGCTGTGGCTCACACTTCTGAGGGGCTGCAGAGAGGTCCTGCTACTCTCACTTCTGAACCTCTTCCTGACTAAGAGAAGACTCAGTGCTTCCAGTTAGCACCCACCCAGGTGGATAAACATAGTACAACCTTCAAATACAAAGATCATTCTAGCAGCACCTTAAACCACCTGACTTAGTATTCATCCTCAACAGCCTGCAGTATCTCGACTAGAAAATAAGGAGTAGCCACACATCTGTTCCAAGGATGCACCCAAACACCTCTGCAATGTGCCTTGCAATCAGTCATCCCCAAATTAATCTGCCCTAGTCCCAGCTTTCACTCAGTTGCTATAAGCCGGGGCAACAGAACAGAGGAAACCTTAAAAACCCCACATTCTAAGAGAGGGGAACAGGGTTTAAGCACAAAGCTGTCCTACTTGCAGACTCGAAGCCCGTGGGATTGCTACACTGACATGGATGGATCACAGCAGACAACAGGCATTCTGTCTGGAATGTGTGCAGACCCTAAAAGCTGGGACCTCTTGGGGAGCTAAATGTTCCCCCAAGAGGTCCCAGCCTCTTCCTGCAGATACCTTAATAAAGGATTATTGTTTGAATCTAAAAATGTCCCTGGATCGTGAGGGTTCCGACTTTTTCAATGGATCAGTCCATTGATGGATTTATGGCTGAAGGAGCTATGAGGAAGTGGTATCTGGGTGGAGGACATGGAACAGGTAGTGCTCCTTTGAAAGTTACAGCTTAACAAGGCCTCTTCCTGTCCATCAGTCTCTCTGCTCCCTGGCTGCTAGGAGGTAAGTAGCACTTGCCCTCGCCTCATGATATTTTGCCTTGCTGTGTGTGCTGTGAAATAATCCTTTTGTACACTGTGAAGATCTGTCACTTGAATTGGTTTAATAAAAAGCTGAGTGGCCCATAGCCAGGCAGGAAGTATAAGTGGGACAACCAAACTAAGGATGCTGGGAAAAAGGGTGGAGTCAGAGAAGATGACAACAGACTCAGAGGAAGCAGGATATGTAGAAAACAAAGTAACAAGTCATGAGCCATGTGGCAGAGGGTAAATAAGAAACATGGGTTCATTTAAAAATGTAAGAGTTAGCTAGTGACAAGCCTGAGCGATTGGCCGAGCATTTATAATTAAGTTTCTGAATGATTATTTGGGAGCAGCTGTGGGCACAGGTCTGGAAAGATGGAAGCCTCTGAAACCCTGAGACAACATGACTCCTGTAGTTCTTCATGTTAGGTATTCTCTCACAGCAACACAGAGCTGGCAGACACAACACAAGTCCATAAGAAGGCTCTGCACTCACAAGTGGCAATGCCTAAGCAAGACTCCAAACCAGCTCCTCCTGGAGTTGGATCAGGAAACCCAGACCTCCAGCTTCTGGTCTTGCTTTCCACTGCCCCTCCTCTACCTCCGTGTGCACCATTCCACCCTCCATCTACCCGGGCAACCCAAGCCCTAGCTTGGAAACAACTCAGCTGCAGGGTGTATGTGGCAAGTCACTAGGTCACCCTAACCTTGTCTTTCCACCTGTGACTATGAGGCTGATGCCATGCACCTGTGGGACTCTGTGAGGCCTGAGACAGAGGCCTGCAGGGAGTGGGGAAGAGAGGATTTGAGAAAACTGGCCAAAGTCAAGGCACTCACCGCTCTCAGAAAATAATATCTGAATCTAGCACTTTTTATTGTGTAGGAAATGCTGGGGAGCACAGTACACTTCTTTCTGGATGCCTCTGAAAATGGTGCCCCAAAAGATGACAATCCCTGGGGCCTGTGACCATTGCCCAGTATAGCAAAGTAGGTTCTAGAGTTGTGATGAAGCTCCGGATCTTGAAATGTAGGTATTACCCTGGGTCCTTTAGCTGGGCCCTCAGCACAGTCACAAGCGTCCTTTATAGAGACAGAGAGGTGTGTGGCCTTGTGAATATGGAGGGAGAAACAGGATTGACACCACCCAGCTGTAAGCACTAGAGCCACAGTGACTGGAAGAGAAGGAAAGAGCCCTCCTGTGGAGTCTGCTGCTCTCGCCCGCCCGAATCAAGCTCTCTGGCTTCTAGAACTGGGGCAGAGAGGGACAATTCCTCTTGAGCCTCAGCTTGTGGTGGCTTGTCATAGGAGTAACAGGATGCTTCACTCAGACCTACAGTAGGAAAAAGCTTGCAGGAGGTAGGCACTGCCAGGGCAGCTCCATCGGGAAGGAGACAATACGCTGTGCCTGACATGGCACCTTCCTGCTTACTCAAGACAGGGTTGCAGCCTTTGAGAAGCCCCAGCTCTCTCCGGTTCAGAGACCAAAAGCCGAGTGGCAGGCACAGTCTCTGGAAGACAGCAAGCTGACTCCATGGAGTCAACCTAAGACCTTTCTGCTTTTTGTGTTATTGTTTTAAGACGGAGTCTTGCATTGTAGCCCAGGCTGCCTCGGGAGTTTTGGCAATCCTCCTGCCTCAACCTCCTGAATGCTAGAATTAGAAGCATGTGCCACCATACTCAGCTTCTGCTTTTATTTTATTTTTTTCCACTCATTATAAAACCACTCTATCCCCACACTGAGGCCCCCTACTCTCCAGGAAAACTGGAGATATAGGAGGTATGTTTTCAGTGGTCTCCTGAGACTTCTGGAATGAGGTTACCTGTGAATATTTAATGTCTAAATGAGGATGATGTAGGGTTCATGCAACATATTCACACAAGCTTCTTCTGAAAATCAGACGCAGTTAAATACAGACAGGTGTAGGCAGTCATCAGGAGTGTAGCAATGGCAAAGGCTAAAATTATGTCATTTTTCCCCCATGGAAATGACAGCTTGAGTATCAAACTTCTCCAGAAAGATGACAGCAGAAGGAGAACTGAGGAAATGAACTGTGCTGAGGGAGCTAGCGCCACTTCCGTAGGGAGCTAAAGACAAAGACATTTAAGGCACAGCCAGGCTGGGGTGCTGGTGAGCACCACACAGGAACATGGAGGGAGGTGCTGAGGCTGCAGGATGGCCTCTTCCAAGCCTAGAAGCAAATGGAGACCTCCAGAGTTAAATTCCTGAGGCCAGGCAGAGACTAAAAACAATTAAGGCCTTCCAGAGCTTCCTTAAAAGCAGACAAGAGCCCTAAGGCCTCCACTATTGAAAGAGGGTGTGGTGAGACTGTTGTCACTCTTAAGAGGAGGCTGAGGGGAGAGCAAGACCAAACAGACTTCTTAAGTTCCTGGCTACATCAGGAACATGCCCAGTATACGTAAGAAGAGTAAAAGATCCACTTCTGCATAGAGATGTGGGCTGTGATCAGGCAGCAGTCAAAACACTACAAAGGGAAGAGAAGGGGAGGGGAGGGGAAGAGAGGGAAGGGGAGAGGGGAGAGGAGGAAAG
>CABHPR010144436.1:9704-22211 GCA_902168415.1 Peromyscus melanophrys | reverse complement strand
AAGAATCACCTGACCCATCACCTAATTTTACAGGGAGATTGCTTGGAGAGCAATATATATGTGAATCATAGTTCTCATCTTTGGAAATTTTCAGGATAAATGTAGAAGACAAAGACTAGTTAGAAAGCTGATAGAGCATCTCAAGCGACAGAAGACAGTGGTCTGTTATCATATTTGATTATCTGAATTCCCACTTAAAACAGTTTTGCATTAAAAGTCATTCTGAGGTCTGGAAAAACTTAATAGTGAGTCAAATTCTCTAAGTGCATCACCTAGTGTGTTACTCATATATTACTTTCCTCTCATTTTTCCCATTTTAAGTGGGGGTGGAGGAGGAGGAGGATGGAGTCAAGCAAGTGCCTTCATCCTATCCCCTTGAGCCCATCAGCCACGCCTTCACTCACTCTTCCTTACAACCTCATGTCTCATCCCCACTTACAGGAAAACCGTGACTCAGCCTAAAGGACACAGCACTCATTGGTACTGCGCATGGCACCTGGGGGTCCTGACACAAATTACTCCAGAGATCCCTCATTGTTCTCGTGGTTCATAACCACTGCTGTTATTATTGTTGCTCTTTCTTAAATCAGTGAAATGTGCCACAAATGGGGGCCTTTTCCCCAGAATAATATCCAATGCACACACACACACAAAAAAAAATCAAAATTCTGCCAACAATTTTAATATATTTTCAGAACCCCTGAAGCCAAGTTCAGAATCTTTGCTTTAGAGAAAAAAAAAAGTTTCTGTTTGTGAGAAGAATAAGTTACAATGAGCTAGGGGATAGTTTTACTTAAAATTAACAAGCTTACTGAATGCAGGGCGATATATGAAAAAGACTATAACTCCATTTACTTTACATAGTATCCTTCTTCTCGACATTCAGATTGCAATGACTCTGAAGGAGGAAGAACCTTCACTCACCTGTGCGCCCATTCTGCAAGTGCTCACTGAATACTTACCACGCACAAGGTTGAGTTTCTGAGACAAAGCAGGAAGCAGTCAGAGAAAGCGAAAGAAGTTAAAGTCTCATGGCGCAGGAACTGGACACTCAAAGGATGCTGAGAATAGACAGGAAAAGCAAATGTTGTGAACCCTAAGTAAGTTTTCAGGAGAAATGTAAATAGGAAGGCAAGTCAGGGCTCATCGGGGGCTGCGGTGTTGAAGAAATGATCATTGTCAGCTTCAGCTTCATGCTGCTGACTGCGACATTGTTGTCACCAAACAACACCGGTCCAGCACTCTGATTCCCCACTGTTCTGTGATGCGCTTGTTGCTCTCACTCCCCAAGCTCATCTCAAGGAGTGGAATGAAAGCTAGGTCTCAGAAACACCTCTTGGAGTCTGGAAGATGCGGGGAACTGGCGCCTTGAACCCTCTCTGCACCTTCCATGGTTCTAACGGAGAAGTCTCCTTCTCTTTCCAGGCCACAGTTTTCTCTCATGTACACTATACATGAGATCTGAGATCTCTTTATTGCAAAGCTTTGTTTTAGTGAGAGAGGGATTTACAGAGGAAAGTATTTTCCTGATTTTTCTTCTCAAAAATGAGTGAAGGTTCTGCAAAGGGTGAATTCTGGCTAAACGTGGTGTCTCAGAGAAGGAGTCAGATACTGTAAGAGGCTGTGGGAAATTACCAGGCTGCAGGGGTGCCATGGGGTGCTTTGAGGAGTTACAGTTTAGACACTGTCTGATATAACTCCTATCCGTTTAGCACCAGGACCCACAAGAAAGTAAGACACCATCTCCAAAGCCCACAGTTCATTTGCAAATGGGCCTCCCTACACCAAGCTACCAACGCCCAACCCTGCCCAAATGAGTGATTACAAATGCCACCCAACAGTGGGCTGTAAGGGCTGAGATAGATTTTCTTATTTACTCCAAGGGAATTCAATTCTTCTTATAGGAGGAAAAAAAATCTGCCTCAGTGACTGATAAACCAAAGCACAGCCATAGATCAGTGCCTTCAGGTCTCAATCCCAAAAGTCTGCCCAAGACACAGGGACTGTAGTCACGCTGGAATCAGCAACACTCTGAGAACCTTTGCCCGAGCCTCTTCGACCAGAACCTCTGTTTCTTAACCAAACAGTGTGTGGCATTCTGCTGTGTGGGGGCCGTTCTGGCCTTGCCAAGTAATGTTGTGCTGCTGTCTCAGATCTGCCACCAAGAACATATGTTTGAAAGCTGTGTGCAGTTATTATAAATAGCATTGCTTCTACAGACTGTACTTAAGAAGGGTTACTTAAGGTACCTGGTTCCTCTGCCTCCTGTTTGGGGCCATTATCAAATGCTGTAAATGTATTCACTGGTTTATCATCATTTCTCTTCTGTCCGCTCACACCTGAAGGAAAGAACAAGGGGAGGCGTCAAGCAGGTTTGTGATTTCTCTTTTGCTACATGTTTGTTTATAAATCAGATGCCTAACAGATGTTTTCAATGTGCCTCATGAGTAAAATCGATCAACAAATACAACACGATTAAAAGTGACCTTTCACAAGATTGCCTGCAAAGTTTACTGGGTTTTATTGATTTTTTTTTCCTTCCTTGGGAATAGAAGTATCTTTCCCCAACCCACTCAGTGCTTTTTAACAATCTGTAAGGCCTGGAACATTCAGGGGCACAATAATCACAGACTTTGACCATTCTTGTCTGCCACTGTCCCAAACAGAAGTCCTTCCAAAGTATTCAAATGTAGTTATTGAAAGATGTCACAACAGAAAAAATAATGTTTCTAAATGTTGCTAGCATGGACAGCAGTCTAGAATAGACTTTTCTATATTAGGGGTGTTTATCTTGTGATAAGAATTTTTTTCTTTTTCTTTCTTTTTTTTAATTTGGCAAGAGGTACCCTAGAGACAAGAGATAAGAACTTCCTATGCAGGCTATCTCCATTCCAGAGAGCCATAAAGTTTACTCAGGTTATTGGCTCCACAGAAGAGACCTCATCTTCAAGAGGAAGACAGCCCATCCACCAATTCCCCAGATGACGTGTAGCTGCTCCTCCTAGAAAGAGTTAGAGGGAATAGAATCCAAGAGAGGAAATTTTCATCTGTGTTATAAGTGCTGGAATGATCTAGATTTGGAAGCAAAGCCTGAAAGTCAGGGCCAGGTAGATCCCCACACTGAGGTATAAGTAGTAGTAGACAAAACCAACAAAATACAGGAGATGCCTGGAAAAGAAAGGACATGAGGGCATAGGGGTTTGGTTTTTGCTTTTTGTTTTTTGTTTTGTTTTTGGTTTCCCTAACAGAGCCATTTGCTTCAGTAAAGAGAAAACAAGGCATCCTCCTGCCCTGAGAGAGCTTCTAGTGAGGGTCTATGATGACATCGACTATAAAATATGTATACAGTACTGAATTAGTTCTGAGGCTTCCTTTGGAGTAATATGACTCTGTGTTAGCCATTTCTGCATTAATATTAAAAAAGAAAGAAAGAAAAGGATTCCTAGACCTAGACCAGGACATGCAAGCATTCTTCTACGAAAGATGCTATATAGAGTACACAGCCTCAAGTTCTCCCTCTGGGCAGATGAGCCAATGCATTCAAGACCCTCTCCTATTTCAGAATGATAAGAATTAGAGCAAAAAAATGCTGGGTATTCATAAGCGATGATCTCCAGAAAATTTTAGCTACCCAAAAAGTTCTTTTCAAGAGATACCTCTAACCAAAGAGAACTTCAGTCTTTAATCTTTAGACCAAGCATCACATTTGCATAGACATCCAAGAATCAAGTTAGCCAACTCTTACCATTAGGCCTTTTCCCATATTCCACATAGACCACACCATCCTCCGTCATGACTAGTAACTTGGAAAACAGTTACACAAAACAACCCCTCACCATTACAAGTTACGTTTTGCTCTTCTTAGTGATATTTAAAGGGCTTCGCGTCAGAATTTTCTATCTACAGTTTATCCAAAGGGTAATTTGTCTCCAAAGTCTAAGGTCAAAAACTCTCTCTGGCATGGGTTACAGAACTATTTGTGGGAGGTTCATCTATCTTTTTTCATCCTCCAAAATGGAACTTTGACAACCAAAGGGGAAATTATAAATCATGAATAGATGCTTGAATAAACATAAGATGACCTCTTTGGCAATCCTGAGAGAGGAATACCTTAGGCCAATAATAACACCACCAAAGACACTTTTCCCAATGTTAGTATAACAGAAAACAAAGACAAATTTAAAGTTGAGCTTCTGCTCACAAGACCAGAAAAGAACCTTTAACTAGCTGTCACAATTCAAAAGACTTCACAATCAAATTTCCCAAATTTCATGATACCATGTGTATCTAAAATGTTAACATCTATTCAACAGACTTGTGACTAAGGTTGTCAAAGAGAGTTCACTTGTAGATTTGAAAGCGTGCAGAACCACTCAACTGGGTTCATGACTTAGAGAATGACACTGAGAAATTCTTTGCTTCTTGGCAATCATTGAACATTTGACAAAACAACCTTAAAACCAGACCTATGCCACCACTTAATCTCTCAAGCCTCCTACACGTCAGCCTCTCACTTCCCAATTTTTTATTGTATCTCCCATGAAGGTGATAACAGAGAATGTACTTAACAAAATATTTTTGGTTGGAAGAGTAAAATTTCCCTGACCCCAAGTACTTTTTGCAAAACACAACCAAAAGGAAGAGCAGAGAAATAAATAAAAAGAGATCATATTAACAATTAAAATTATCACAGTGGTGCTGGAGAGGTGGTTTAGCAGTATGAGCACATACTACTCTTGGAGAGGACACACATTCAGTTCCTAACATCCATATCAGCGGGCTCACACCTTTAACTGAAGCTCCAAGGGATCCTCCACATTCTTTTCTGGCCTCTGTAGTCACTGCACTTAAAGTTCACATACCCACACACAGATACACACACACACACACACACACACACACACACACACACACACACACACACACACGCAATTAATTAAAAATAATCATTAAAAACAAGACACTGGGGGTTGGGGATTTAGCTCAGTGGTAGAGCACTTGCCTAGCAAGCACAAGGCCCTGGGTTCAGTCCTCAGCTCCGGAATAAAAAAAAAAAAGAAACCCTGTCTTCTCCTCTCCTTTCCGCTCCTTCCTCCGGTTGGTCCCCCTCTCTCCCTCCCCCTGCTCTGTCTCTCTGTCTCTCTGTCTCTCTCTGTCTCTCTCTCTCCCCCACCCCCCAATAAATCTCTAAAAAGGTAAAAAAAAAAAAAAAAAAAGACACTGCAAGCTGGGTGATGGTGTCGCACACCGTTGATCCCAGCACTCAGGAGGCAGAACCAAGCAGATCTCTTTGAGTTTGAGGCCAGCTTGGTCTACAAGGTGTGATGCAGGACAGGCACCAAAACTGCACAGAGAAACCCTGTCTCGAAAAAACAAAAAACAAAACAAAACAATAGACATTGCAACAGCCTGAAGGAAATAGCTGACATATATCATAAAAATGTATATGCATTGAGGCTCCCATTGTATTATTATTGCCTTAGCTTTTCCCTTGTGCTCCGTAGACAACAGGATTTATAATATTGCAATAATGAATGCAGAAAGACTATTGTAATGGCAGTGACAACTTAGAAAATAACAAATCTGTCCTTACTGAAGCAAACTAGGCACAACAGAAAATGCATTTATAATGAAGCTCTCTCTTAGAGAAGAGCAATTCTGGGTTCAGAAAACTGTTAATTAATGCTTGACCTCATTTCAAATGAATGAAATAATTGGTACCACCCAACTCCGGAGTTCTTCACTCCCTTGGTGGTCATTGGGTTATTGATGTGGTTTAGGTAAACAGGGCAGACAAATGTCAGCCCCAGGAGGAGCTGATTCTCTTTTCATCCTTTGGATACCTCAGAGCCTGGAATCTCCTACGTCCTTCCTCGTGGCTTTCCTTTCTGTTAAAAGCTGCAGATGAGTCCAACACTGCACGCAGCACCTCTCACACAGGCAGCTGGCTCTGCTGCTGAACAAGAGCCCCAACCACAGAGGAGACCAAACACAGAATGCAAATGGATTGGGTCAAACCCGTCCAAGTCACCCTTGGTTAATTATGTTCACCGCTTCGGGGTGTTCTTATTGAAAAGAGAAGTTTTTACTTTCTATGAAGCTAAGATGTGCTTTCAACAAAGTTCATCTATGACACCCCAGGCTAAGAACCACTGTGAAAGATACAAAATCTTTATTCAAAACTGCAAACTATAAGATCCGAAGTGAAGCTTTTTATAAATATAGCTCAACTAGGTAATAGTGAAAATCATGATTTGCTGGCTATCTTGGATACAGGGTCAGGTACCTCTTGTACTTAAACGGTAATTCCAACTTCCTTGGCATTATTATTCTATTACACTTCTTTCCCCCACCTTCTCACTAAAATAGTTTTAATCAAAAAATATGTGGTAATGTGTCTATTGATTCTATTCTAATTAATCCTCTCTTGGAGTAGCATTCCAACTCGTTTGTAAATGGGACAGTCCTTCCCTGAATGGTGTATGTTGTCATTTTCAGAGAAGAGAGTCTACCCGTAAACTCATCTGGCCATCCTGTCACAGTATTTTGACCTGGAGTTTTCCTGTCTTTCCTCCCTTCCTCCTTGACTAGGTCATCAAAGTGGCCAGCAAATCATTGCATTGATATAAGAAGGGGTTTACTGCTTGCCTAAGCTTTTATTAGCTCTCCAAGAGCAGATGATACCAAGTGAGAGTGAGGGGTTAATTGTAAATCTCCCTGCCTGTCCTGTCTTCTGGGTAAACAGTGGCAGACTGTGTCCCTGCTTCAGACACACTACCTTATTTTCCATCTATAAAGCATCCCTAAAGCGACTTCAGCCTTCCAAGAAAGCCAACTATCCAAGCTTACTTTAGCAAGCCCCCGTGAAGATGAATTAAGATGCACGTCACACACGCTAAGGCACAGGTGGCATTCCTTGTCGGATGACATTACGCTCGTGTACTGTGCTCCACTGAGTGCTGTGTCCAAACCACTCCAGTATGTTGACTCTTTTGGTGTCTGACCTCGTTGTATGGCTCCTGGAAAAGAACTCTAGAATGCTTGTGGAAGAGACTGTGTGTTCCTGCATTTGTTTCCTACTACTTGCTTTTCTTTTGTGTACAGTGAATGACCTGCATGTATTGTTAAACTAAACTCAGTGAGACCAGACTTCACTCTTCTCTCGGCATAAACAGTTCTGGTCCTTACTGGCAAAATATTAGATGGTTTAAAAAACAATTTTTCCATCTGTTCACATTATTTATAGAAGGAAAGGATTTACTCTTTTATAAATAGCCAAGGACTTAATAAATAAACAACTGTTTTTGTCTTTACAAACTGGTGACCTAGAACCCTTTCTTCTGTTTACTTTTGAACAGGGATTCAACCTGACAACCATTGACCTGTACTAACTATAACTTCAGTATCACACAAACCAAGAACTCGCGCGCACGTGTGTGTGTGTGTGTGTGTGTGTGTGTGTGTGTGTTTAACTTCAAAACAACTAATGTTATCTACTTTGTTAATTTATAGAAATAATCATTCTTTCCTGAAATATTTGATTCTCCATTATTTATACTATATTCGTTGGTATTTTATTACAGAAGTTGCTGTACTCTACAATATTTATTTTCCCATTTCATATGAAACAGAGCCTAACCCATACTACCATTGTTTGTAATGCTTGTTTCCAATCTAATTGTTTCAGCCTAACCGTAAGAACACTGGCTGTGTCTCAGGCAGCAGAACTGAACTGCAGAGTACTAGCTGCTTTCCTACACTGTCTTCTCAAAAAAATAAAATAATAAATAAAATAAAATAAACAGTAAAGTCAAATGGCTTGTCTTTGGAAAAAAGAAAGCCCTCAGCCTGTGCTGGCGGAGAAACGCTTAGTAATGCACTGCTCTATTTCCCTCACTCCTAGTAAGTTCTGTAATAATAAGCAGAAGTTCTTCAGAATGTACACCTCACGGAAGCAGAGGTACCCAGCATCCCAGCTGTTGACATGAGATTTGAGAATGCCAACTAACCTCAGGTGCATGACCAGGTTCCGCCAGTACACTTGGGCCCTCTTTACAAACTCACTCTCCTAGGGACTTCTTGGATGAGGTCTTCAGCGCGCTTGTAATTTTCCTTGTTGCCTGTTGCCTGCTTTGATAATCTACCACTGGGACAAAAGAAAAAAAAAATGCAGGCAGAGTACTGGCAGTCAGCCTGTTGGCGCCTCCTTGTGGCTGGACAACTGCTAAGCTGTTGCACGCGCTGGTTTGTTAATGGCTGGGTTGCCATATTGTGCCTGAGGCGAAAAGTTAGTAGCGTGCTTATCCTAGGAAGGGCTAAAACCCTAATCATGTATAACAATAGCGGCGGCGTTGTAAACCCAAGTGGATTACTGCGGAGTTATGATGCCGCAAGATTCCCTGGCAGGGAGCATCTAACAATAGAGTGCATGCTGGGCCATCAGAGTGATTTGGACATCTGGTTCCAGAGAAGGGTGAACTCCCTTGCAGAGCAGTTGTGCAGGCTCCCTTGAGCATAGGGCTCAGCTGGGAACAGGGGATTGCGTACTAAGATGCCCCAATCAATGACCATGGAGACCTTTTGCTCCCATTCTCCAAAGAGAGACTTACTTGCTCTCCTGGGGATCATCCTTGGCATGCTTCCTGAAAATGCTGTAACAGAGACTCTTCCTCAAAAGTCACGTTTATAAATGTCAACAAAAACCAAGAAATTAATGGAAACTTTTATGTATCAGTGACGTATCTATCATTTTAATTGATGTGTATTTTCAATAACAGCCACCTAATCAGTTTACTAGTCATCTAATCAAGATGCTCTGTTGATTTCCAACAGGGAAATGAAGTAGAACAACCAATAAAAGAAAACTTTCCATTAGAGGGCACACAAACAGAAATTTTCCCTGGGGGGGGGGGGGAGAAGGAGGGGGGACTTGTTCTGGGTTAGGATGCTCTTCTAAACTTTCATGCTCTTAAAGACAAAAGAAAACTTTGCATTTTCTCTATTTTAGTATGCAATTTGTTGAATTTAATTTAGATTTTTGGTTTTTTTTTAGTTTAGTTTGGTTTGATCTGGTCTGATTTGGCTTTGGTTTTTGAGACAAAGTCACCCTATATAACCCTAGTTGGCCTGGAATTTGCTATGTAAATGGGCTGGCCTTGAACAGACAGAGATCTGGCTGTCTCTGACTCTCAAGTGCTGGAATTAAAGGCATGAGCCACCACACATTAATTTAGGTGGTTTTTTTTTTTCATGTTAGACATTAGCAAATCTTGTTGTACTTTAGAAAAGCCAGAAAAAAGGATGGAGGGGAGGTAGGGACTAGAGAGATGGCTCAGCAGGTAAAGGGTATTGGCTGCTCTTCCACAGGACCCAGGTTGGAATCCAAGCACCCACATGGTGGCTCACAACTGTTTGTAACTCCATTTCCAGGGGATCTCATGTCCTTTTCTGGCCTCTGATCACCAGGCATGCACAGGGTACACAGACATATAGACAGACAGAACACCCAAACACATAAAATAAAATAAATTTAAAGAAACCCGAAAAGGAAACAGTACCTAGAATTAATTTATATCAATTTTAATGTGTTGAGATTTAGAGATTATTCTCCCACCTTTCACTAATTTATAGAGGTGTCATTAATACATTTTACAGGAGCAATTTTTAAACATTCTTCTCATCATAAATAAATCATGGTAAATTTGATGCTGCTTTATTTTAGAAAGTTTCCACCTTTTTCAAATTGTATTCTTAAAAAATTGTATTCTTAAAAAAGAATAAAATAAAAGCTGTGTTAATTGTTTTATGATTTTTTTAACCAGTTTCTTGTTCATTTAGTTTGGGTAGGAAAGAGATATATCTTGGAAGTGGGAGAAAAATCACTTTCTGGCTTCTAAACTCAACCTTCTATGTAATTAGCATTAATTCCAGAAAGGTTAGAGACAAAATCAAATGCAGTGAGGACACTTGAAGTGGTGGCTGTGTCTACTTGAGGCAGCCATTCATCAAAATAAAGATGCAGAAGTGAACACATGTCTGTACAGATGCACTGAATTTAAAAAAAAAAGATTGGAAATTTTTGTAATTAAAAACTTTTTAGAGAAAAGTAAACATTTTTGACCTATCACTTCAACAGATTTCTCTAAATAACAAGAGTATAAAACTATGTGGTCTTAGGATGTTTTCTGTTGCTGTTGTTTAATGTAATCTATCATGTAATCATACGTTTGTCAAGTACAGATAAACCCTGTGATTGATGGGGCTGTTGTACGGAGCTCTTGAACTCACGTGACCTCATCACAAAACTGCCCAGCCTGCATGAGCCTTCAGCTGGTTGTGCTGGAAGTGGCTGTGTCTGCATTTGGGACAGGAGATGTCAGTTGCATGGTCAGCTCCTTTAGTGTTAACTGGACTCTTGGACCACCATTGTTCATGATTTGATTTGTGTCATGTAAGCAAATCTCCATTAAACATGGTACCTTTTTAGAACACGAGATGTTAAGCAACTAGGCACAGGAAAACAAATGTTACTATCTCTTGTTAGCTGCCAAACACATGTCCACTAAACACATTTGCTGTTGGCATGCTGCAGCTGGGGACAGTGGACACTGCGGTAAGTGGAAAAGACAAGGCCTTCACTTGGTCTCAGACAGTCCTTATCCATAAGCACGCTGCCTTCATCCCCCACAAAGGCTGCAGCATGACTCACAAGAGCTGTGCTAAGCGACTCACCCTCAGATCCATTGCCCCATTATTTCTTCAGTCCCCGAAGAGCACTGGGCCCCTCACATTGATAATAATGCGCTGCTTTCTAATGAACAGCACAGCACTTTATAAATGAAACAAGAAAACAAAATTAGGGCGTGCAACACTCTCCACAGTTCATTTGATTACTGTGAAACCCCCTTAGCTCTGTTACTCTTGTCTTCACATGAGCCAGAGAACTCCACAGCCCATGTCTCTATGATTCCTACCTGCTTCTCCTAGCACATCACACAAGACACATGTCTTAACCAGGAAAGGGTGAAAATGCATTTGGGATTTTGTTGTTAATACATCCTCGATCAGCCCACGGCTGCTCGATCCTACCTAGCATCAGAGAACAGAATGTTTAAACGAATGTGATTTTACCAGTAGCTGCCACAGCAAATCAATAGCTTGTTCATAGCAGGAAATTGCGCTAGTGAGCATTGCATCTCATTCTGTCAATCATCCCATTCATTACATGTTGAGGCTGTTCCACCCTGTGTGGTCTCTTTTCCCAAGAATGAAGAATGTAATGTCAAGTGTTGTGTGTTTAATATACGTGTGCAGTGCTGTCAATTGCTTTGAGACTGCATGAATTTATGGACATCCTAATCTTGCCTGGGATAGACAATGCATGCTGAATGTAGGTACATATGTAATCATCATCCCTGTTTACCTGTAGAGATGCTTAGGAATTACAAAGAAAGATCTCCCAAGCAAGCAAACAAACAAAAAAGAACTTTAAAAAAAAAAAAAAAAAAAAAAAGTGGAAAAAAAAAAAAAAAAAAAACAGTGGAGGGATAGCTACAAATCACCCAACAGTTTTGAAAGTGAATTCCACACCCATTCTTGATTATCTTCAGTGAAACTGGGTACAAACTGCTGTACCTGGTCTCTTTTCTTCCTACATAAATGCAAGAAGCATGCATATACCCCTAAGAGTGAGACCGATCTCAAATGAATACCTACACCATGACCAAATAAAGCTAATTTTTTTTCAAAAAGGAAAATCTCTATTTCTATGCTCCTACTTGCTGAACACACTCTTGCCATTGATGTATATGACATTATATAGTTCCATCAAATCATTTGACCATGTGGAATGGAAGGGAGTTTTTTGAGATGGAATAATCATGGCTCTGTTCTTCACAGTCAGAAGCTGAGTTTTAAGGAGCGAGTGCGCATGGCTAGCCCAAGAGGCCAAAGCATTAAGAGCAGGCAAGCATCGGTAGGTGACAGGAGGTCCCCGAGCACGGACATCACTGCTGAGGGCAGCCCCACCAAAGTGCAGAAGAGCTGGAGCTTCAATGACCGAACCCGCTTCAGGCCCTCACTACGCCTCAAGAGTTCGCAGCCAAAGCCGGTGATAGACGGTAAGCATGGTTTTCATGACTGTTTTTAGCTTGATAGGCTGCTGTGCAGTTGTGAAATGATTCCTTCTCTGTGGTGCTATTGAAGGTATGAGAAATTGTTTATTTTTATTGGAAATATATTCATTGCTGTGGGTGAATATACAGAAGATAAGTTAGTTTTGAGAAGCAACTTTGATAGCTAAATCTACATCTCAGAGAAGGCAAGGGGGCTAGAAATATAAAGTGAGGTTAGAGTTTAGCATGTGCAAGGTCCTGGGTTTCATGCCTGTACCCTATTTTAAACCATGCCTGGTACCCCATTTTAAAAGAGAAAGGGAGAGGGAGAAGAAAGGAAGGTAGGAAGGAAGGAAGGAAGGAAGGAAGGAAGGAAGGAAGGAAGGAAGGAAGG
>CABHPR010144435.1:13720-26176 GCA_902168415.1 Peromyscus melanophrys | reverse complement strand
TAGCTACTTCTCTGAAAAATCTCCCATGTGTTCCCCTAACAGGCATTTTAATCCCTCTCATAGAATGCTTCTGGCTTGTGGTTACAGTATCTTTAACTCCTTCAACCTCACATAAACTAACCTGGAGAAGGACGGGGTTAAGACCAGGGTGCTAGACACAAACACAGCTGTCTGCTGCAGCCTCCTCTTTCAGGGTTGAAACCCTACCATCTTAATCATGCACAGAACCTTGTTGTGGGATATTCAATCACACTGTGAACCCCAAGACTGAATTAATTAAATAAAATCAACCTTGGGTCAGGAGGAAGAGCCAGCAACTAGTTGACAGAAAGTAGTCATATAGAATCAAGGAGTACGGAAGACAGATTCACAGGAAGTAGCAGGGAGTGTGCAGGTCTTTTTTGGTGTGGTGGAACAGAAGGATGCTCTCTTGCTGGGTTGCCAGCTAAAGAGGAAGGTCAGCTGGTTGCTTCCCAGTCTCTTTGAGCTAGTAGGTTTTCGCCCCAGGATCTGACTCCCAAGTCTCATTGATAAACAGAACCATAGATATTTAGTTAAAAATCACATTTGGCAGCAGTGACAAGAGGCAGTTCCAGCAGGACATAAATTCCAGCTGGGCCTCAGAGGGGCAGTGACTGCAGAGCCACAGTCAGTAGCTGAAACAGCAGTAGATTCAGGTGCAGCCACAGTGCTGGTGATCAAACCACAGAACTTAGTACTCAGGTAAGCTCTGTTGCATGGCAATTTCCTCTGTCATAAAACCCTCCTCCATCCTGGAATGAAGGCTATTAAGACATAGAAAGTTCTAAAAGAGAGTAAAATATTCCATCCTACAAGGAAGCTGGGTAAGACACAGGGTGTTCTAAAGGAAGGTGAAACATTCCACTCTGCAAGAAAGCGCATTAAATTCAAAAAGTAAACAACTCAGAGGTTTCAGAAAGTCCCTGAAACTGATCAGATTCACTAGGTCCCTCTTAATGAACATACATGGACAGTAAGGGCTGCTGAGAGACACTCTGAAACAAGCTGATGTGCCTAGAAAAGGTTCAGACCAGACAAGCAACCTAGAAGAAGCAGAGACCAGCCCAGATACCTGGAAGGGAATCAAACCAACTGAGCTCCCTGGAATGGAAACTCTCTAACGTGTTGACCTGCCTGCAGCTGTGCAGTGCACTCTAGGTTCCAGCGTTCATGAGCTGTCACCCATGCTGGGGTGACGTCACTCATGCTGGGGTGGGCTTTTGGTGATGCAGCTAACTTTGAGTCATTTCTGCTCTAGTAAGCAACTCCAATAAACCTAAGTGGTTGACAAAGTGGACTTTGGTGGTATCCATACTTTGGTCTGTCACTGGTTCTCTATCTGGGTGAGATGTTCGTTCATATGTCCCCAGGAATAGTGTCTGTCACACAACACTCTCTCACCTTTGGCTAGAGGTTCTTATTCAGTGATCAGTAAGCCAAGCCTGGCCCAAAATCTGATCCACCTGCTAGCCCCACATAAGGATAGGCAGAATCTATCTCAAGTGCTTCAATGACTACAGCATTTGGTCCTGGTTAAGTTGTAATAAGTTTAGTAAGTCTGAACTGCCTGGGCGGGAGGAGTGGGAGATGAAGAGACCAGAGACCTGTAAGCTTCAGATATATGACTCCAGTATGGTGATGTACTGGGTACCCTACTAATCTTGCCTGAGGATCAGAGGACAGAGCCAGCCACTAGATTAGACATAGAGGTCAGGCAGTGGTGGCACACACCTTTAATCCCAGCACTTGAGATCTTATGCCTTTCTTGGGAAGCACACACGCCTTTAATCTCAGGAAGTAATATAGAGGGGCAGAGAAAGGTATATAAGGAGTGAGGAAACAGGAACTCACTCTCTTTAGGCTGAGGATTTCCTAGAGGTAAGAACTAGTGGCTGGCTGTTCTGCTTCTCTGATCTTTCAGCTTTCAGCCAAATATCTGGCTCTGGGTTTTTTTATTAAAAGACCATCTAAGATTCGAACAACACTCCAGGTCTAAAGAGTCAGGCGCCAGAGCTTCTTCTCCACAAATATGAGAAATTTAACCTGCAAGCACATATACATATAAGTCTCAATTCCAGCCAAATAAAACAGGGGATAGGCTACTGCTTAAAAGTCACCTGTAAATGCCTCCCAAAAAGTACACTAATCATCCTTAAGGAAAATCAGTAAAATCTGTGAAATCCCAAAGCGAATAAAGAGGAGTGCTCTCTAAGTGACAGGGCCAGCCAGGGAGAAAAGGTCCATAAATCTTGTCAAACTGCACCACGCTCTGGCTGTATCTATTGACTTGCCTGTATGAAATTTACATTTTAATCTATTTTACACTTTAAATAGTGCGTTTTTCCAAAGACATATGCCTGAGCTCCCACTGCTTCATGATACTCAGTTTCTAGACACATAATCCTAGACAGAAGGGGTAAGCAACAAGGTGGAGGTTAGAAGGTAGAGAATGAACAATGAGGGCAAACTTGAGCAGACTTCCAACTTAATTTCAAATGCTAGTGCAGTAAATCAAATACAAATCTCTTTCTTTTCTTAACACAACCAAATTAAAAACGTAATTCAGCTAATGTATGTTTAAAATGGTATTCTGAAAAGAAAAAATACTTAAGACTCTTTGATCTCCTACAATCTCAGAGAATTAGAAGCAAAAAGCAAATTGCAAGTTTTAGGTAGATAACATTCCTAGAAATCAGATAATTCCCAAAAGAGACATCAAGTAATCTGTGTTTTCAAACTCTAACCCATAAGTGAAAAACCAGGTCATCAATAACAAAGAAACAAACAACCCAGCAGGGGACTGTTTACCTCCTGTTCAAGAGTCCTGAGAACCAAATGGATGCATGAAACCTGACTGAATCATGCATTAACACTACTGCAGGCTGGGCAGTGGTGGCGCACGCCTTTAATCCCAGCACTCGGGAGGCAGAGGCAGGCGGATCTCTGTGAGTTTGAGGCCAGCCTGGTCTGCAGAGCGAGATCCAGGACAGGTTCCAAAGCTACACAAAAAAATCCTTCTTTAAAAAACCCAAAAAAAAAAAAAAAAAACTACTGCAAAGAAAAGTTCTCAGGGATAGCTGCTGAGGCCTGAATACAGAACGCCACACAAAGCACTGCTGTGGTTTGGATATACACATCCCTCAAAATTTCCTGTACTGGTCCCGAATGTAGAGGCTGGACAGTTGGGGGAGTACAGTAAAACACTGTCTTCTGACCATGCCACAGCCATGGCACTGAGAACTCACAGCAACTGCGATTACCTACGTAAAACCCGCACAAGATGAGGCCAGTCAACAAACCACCGTAGAAAGCCGAGGGACTTGTGAGGCAACTCATGGTTCCTGGGAAACAGCATCATTATCTTCAATAGTACAGCCATTGCGCAGTTGCCAAAACTCCAGGAAATAAATTCTAACCCATGCAAGCAATACTAACTAAACTCAGCAGGCCACAGAAGCAGACATGAAAATGGGAGGGGTACTTATCAGGAAAAAGGACGTCAGGAGGAGTGAGAAAAAGAACATAAAAACATGAAAATGACCAATACGTGAAATGCATGTAAGGAATTACCAAAGAATAATACATTTTTAAACTACTTGGGAGAAAGTGTGAGGTCTTAATCATTTTGTGTGCAAATGTAATTAAACTTGCTTGGCTTGACATATGCATAATAAAAATGCTGAACATATATAGTATAAGATACCATTCAGATGAAAAAAATGAAATCATGAACTTTCATACAGGAAAAGATCACACTGAGTGAGGTAACCCAGGCCCAGAAAGACAAATGTCACATGTTCTCTCTCATCTGAGGCTTCTAGCTCCAAATCTTCAGATGTGAGTACGTATCCTGAATTAACTGCAGAAACCAGCAAGGTAAACAGGGACCACTGCTGGGCTGGGGTGGAGAAGCAACAGAGAACGAAACAGCAATGTACAAAGTGATCTGTTGGTGAAAATAGGAAAAATGGGGGGGGGGGGTGATAAATAAATAAATACAAAAGTAGGAGAGGACAGAAAAACAGGATGTCTAGATGTCATAAGGAGACATACTATTAATGATCCACCTAAATAAAACCTGCAATATATGTAAGTGTGTATATAAATATGCATATATAGCTTAAAGGGAATGTTGGCATCTGGACTGACAATGCTCCCTCCAAGAGCCAAAGCCCACCTAACAAAAACCTCACTAACAGGTACGAGAAGTCCTCTTTTGAGCTGTTGGTCAGGATTGTCTAAGAGACTCCTAAAACCTACAGAATATTGCTATTGTCCTTGGTTGCCCCCCAGAGGTAGAAGGTTAAGTCCCTATTGCAGAAGACATCATGTACTTCAAACATAGAGCCCAGAGACTCCCGAGCTGGAACTGACCTGAAAGCCTTCCACCTAAGGTCTAGTTTTCATGGTACCAGAAGGCACCATGCAAGCTTCCAAGGAAGAAAGCTACCAACTGTTCTACCCAGGTATGGTGTCTATGAACCAAACCACAACCAGCATGGCATACTAACTCTAGGGGTAGAGTAGTGTCACACATGCCCTGGCCATAACCAACAACTCTGTAATTGGACCTACAATCTGCTCAAGAAGAGGGAAACTGTGCCTGGTACTGAAAACCCAGCCAACTACCCAGGGCTAGTGAAGTCATAGATCTTGGCCTACAACTGCCACTTTACTGAACCAGCACAACTCCTAACTACATTCTAAATAGTTATCCCATACCCACAGATAAGTGTAGTCTTCACCCCTCAACAAGGAAACTCCTCTCTGCAACAGATGGAGACCACTACCGAAAACCACAACAAATTAAAATGCAGAATTGCCAGGCATTGGTGACGCATGCCTTTAATCCCAGCACTAGGGAGGCAGAGGCAGGCAGATCTCTGTGAGTTCGAGGCCAGCCTGGTCTACAGAGCGAGTTCCAGGAAAGGCGCAAAGCTACACAGAGAAACCCTGTCTTGAAGAGCTATTAAAAAAAAAAAAAAAAAAGATTTAAAATGCAGAGTTGTAGAGTCCAGTACCAGTGGATACATCTATAAACATTCCCCCAACTAAGGCTCAGAGAACATTATGGAAATGGGGCAGAAAGACTCTAAGAGCCAGAAGATCAGGGAGTTGGCTGTGAGACAGTTTGCTGTAACTCCTAATAATGTCAGAAGCTCCACCCATACAGTCCCACCAACATGACTACCTAAACAGGAGGCGAACAAGGACAATAGACATGACAGACTGGATGGGGAAAAGTCCACAAGGCCTCAACCTTACTACACAAGGAACTACAGGCAACCAAAGATGCAGAGAGCAGAAGAAATAGTGCGGTGGAATAATGCTTTTGTACACTGGTTTAATAAAATGCTGATTGGCCAGTAGCCAGGCAGGAAGTATATATAGGCAGGATAAGCAGACAAGGAGAATTCTGGGAAAAGGAAGGATGCCAGCCTGCCATCCAGGGTAACGTAATGGCACACAGGTAAAGCGATGGAACATGTGGTGACATATAGATTAACAGAAATGAGTTGAGTTTAAGTGTAAGAGCTAGTCAGTAGTAAGCCTGAGCTAATGGCAAAGCAGTTTTAATTAATATAACCCTCTGTATGTTTACTTGGGTCTGAGCAGCTGCAGACCAGGCGGGACATAGGAAATCTTCAGCTACAAATGGCGGCCAACGTGGGGCAAGAGTTTCCACCTAAAACCCAAGAAAGCTTTAAAAAAGGGTTCTAAAATGGAGCCAAGAGCAGCTTCCTAGTTGTGTCTCTCAGGAAAGCTGTGATACAGAGACAGTGTAGTGTGCGGACTTCAGCTACAGTATGGTGGGTTTATGACACACAGGCTTGAGCCAAACAGCATGGCAGTTCCTTTGATAGAAGCATAGACCCACTGCTTCCCAGAGCTGGCTGTGAGCTTGGTTCCCAGAGCTGGCTGTAAATGTAGTTCCATCATGTTGGAAAGCTGGGGTGGACGGAGTCAGCAGCCAAAGCTGCTGCTTTAGTACTAACCACTGCAGTTTAAAGCAATAGATTCACAGACAGATTCAGATTGAATAAGACTTTAAATGGTTTACAATGTGTGTAAAAATGTACGTAGGCTTGGGAAAAATAAATATAAACAGTTATATAAAAATAGTTTTAAAAAACAAAGTCTTTAAAGAGACAATAAAGGTAATATAAAAAATAAGCCACATAAAGATGGAAATTATACAGAGATTCTGGATTGTGTTGTCTTTGGGATTTTTAACTGCAGAAAGACATTTGATTATAAAGGCTACACAATTAAAACAATATGTATATTTTAAAAGTATCTTGACTTAAAAATTTGGATCTAAGGATATGTTGCTTTGGAAAGGAGGCTCTGCTTTTGTTTCCACAGAAAGCAAGAGACTATGGATTTGTTCCAGGTTAAGATGGATCAGATTAGATCAAGCCAGACCTCCTGAACCTTAACAGGTGGTACCTATCAACAAAAGTTACAGCCGGTCTACCCAGGAATTGACCACTATCTCAAATTTTCTCAGGATCCCCATAAGAATACAGCACCCTTTATCAAGAGAAAGTAGCCTAAAAAACTATGACCACATTCCCAAAAATAGAATTATGGATGTTTGTCTTTGTTTAGGTTGTTGGTTACAAATTGTTATTGGTCGTAGTCAGTATCTTTCTAAAAGAAGAAAGGGGGATATGATATAGAAATATAGGATACAGACATGATAGGACAAAAGGGTGGATTGTTGAACCTACTTTTAAAGAGCAACTTGTTTAAAATGTTTTACATTGGTATAGATTTTAGTTTATTGATACAAATTTAAAGTTAATTTTGTTATATTGTATATACATTTCTACTCTTGTTTAAGGTATTATGTTTATTTAGTTTGTAACTCATTTAGATTGTAATGGATAATTAAGAAATACAGATTAATTATTAGTCATCCATGATAATCAAACTTATAGTCATATTAGTTAAGTTTTCTAGGTATACATAGATATATTTCAGATAAATAGGTAATCTTCAAATACTTCAAAGACCTACAAAATATGGCATTTAAAATGTTTTAAAAACTTAGACTTTCCTAGACAATGAGACACATCTGCTCCTGGCAGCACCGATTTACTTCAGAGAGGAAGATAGATATCAGAGACACTCCATATGGAGTTTATCTTCTTCTTGACATTTGGACAAGAAACTGTTCTTGCCTGGACTGTTTGACAAAATGTATCAACTGGACATGCAGGACCGACAGGAAGGTGACCACTGAACTTTGCAAGGCGAGATGGTCCTTCAAGTTCCTGCTTCACAGAAGAAACTACCAGACATTCTACAGAACACAGAAAGAAGCAAATGAGAGACTCTAGACCTGTGGGCTAAAGATGGATGCCCCAACTTTACAGAGGAATTTTGGGTGACTGTCCAGACAGCTGTCTCTGTCATTCTAGATTTACGGAAGTTGCTTACAATGCTCCTCCTGTTTACTTAGATAATATTATATCTTTCTGAGGTCTTTGATGTAGTTAAAGACTAGATATAATTTTCCTTAGTTATGATAAAAGTTCATTTAGATATGAAACCTTAGACTCACAAATATAGGATAAATAAAATAAAATATTTTCTTTGAATTTTTCAAATATAAATAGACTAGATATTGTAACTATAATTCTTGCTTGATAACTGTTTTGATATATATAATTTTACTATGTTAAAAAGTTAAAACTTTCCTTTTTAATTAAACAAAGAAGGGAAAATGCTGTGGAGTAATGCTTTTATACACTGGTTTAATGAAATGCTGATTGGCCAGTAGCCAGGCAGGAAGTATAGGCAGGATAAGCGAGGAGACACTAGCCCGCCGTATAGGGAGCAGCATGTAATGGCACACAGATAAAGCCATGGAACATGTGGTAACATATAGATTAACAGAATGGGCTGAGTTTAAGTATAAGAGCTGGTCAGTAGAAAGCCTGTGCTAATGGCCATACAGTTTTTAATAATATAAGCCTCTGTGTGTTTACTTGGGTCTGAGTGGCATCGAACCAGGCAGGACACAGGAAAACTTCAGCTACAAAATAGTCTTTCCCAGGAAAGAGCACATTGGCTATCCAATACCAAATGATCGGCCCTGAAAACATACATATAAGTATTATACAGTCTGAGTGGGTTGTATTTATGTATTTAAGTATTATACAGTCTGAGTGGGTTGTATTTATATATTTAACAATATATACATATATGCATACACATATACAAATATAACAACAGTCAATTAAAAGAGAGACAATCAACTTGAAAGAGAGCAAGGAATGATATATGGGAAGATTTACAGGAAGGAAGAGGAAGGGAAAAATGATATAATATTATAAATAAATCTCCTTGACTCTCAAACAAACAAACAAAAATCTACATTGGTATTTAACCTCCACAGTGATATAGGAAGAAATGAGTGCTCTCCTCACAAGGATATGCCTAATGTTCACTAAAAAGAAGCTTCAGGGAACAGTCTCCCCACCTTTCCATTCCCTCTGCAATGTGAAGACACTCACTGTCATATATGAGGAACAGGCCTCCATCAACCACCAAACCTGGCAGCATACCTTGATATAGCATTTCCAAACCTCCAGAGATGTGATTAACCAATTCCTGTTGTTTATATGTTAACTAGTATAGGTGTTATACTACAGCATCATAAATGGATTAAGACAAACATCAAACATACTTCTTAACGAATACCAATTTTTTTGTATTTGACCTCAATAGTATGATTATATAGGAAAGTATCCTTATTTGCCTTATTTGCAGAATCTGCATGCTAACAATTAGTTATGGTAATTTTTGTTTGTTTTTGTTTTTTGAGAAAGGCTTTCTCTGTGTAGCCTTCACTATCCTGATATTCACTCTATAGACTAGCCCAGGCTGCCTTCAAAGTCAGAGATCCACCTGCCTCTTCCTCCTGTTAGGATCAAAGGTATGCACCACCATGCCTAGCTTTAGTTGTGATGTCTTAATATGGTTTCAAACTACATTAATATGTAAAGAACGAAAACATGAGCAAATGTCAGAGTAAATCTAGACGACAAGCAATATACCCACATTTACTGTCCTATATCTTCAGTTTTTCTGCAGCAAGACAAACTGTCAAAATGAAAGACTGAAATGGAAGACAGAACGAGAGGAACCCAGGGTGACTGGGGCATAAGGAGTAAGACCAGACCAGTCCTCAAATCCCTGAGGACCAGCTGCAAGACCCTGGGCAAGTCACAGAGGCCCTTCAGGGTCCCCTTATGAAGAGGCCTGGCTAAGCTCCAAAGGTACAAGGCAGCTCTTAAGTCCCCAGTTTCTGCCCTGATCTCTCAGCCTTACAACTCAAAGATAAAAAAAGCCAGAGAGATGGCTGAGTCAAGAGAGCTGGCAGCTCCTGCAAAGGACTTGAGTTTGGTCTCCAGCACCCATGCTGGGCAGCTCACAACCAACTGCTACTCCAGCTTCAGGAGTCCAATGCCTGACGGCCAGGGCACCTGGGCTTAAATACATACACACACATACACACACACACACACACACACACACACACACACACACACACACACACGCAGTTTCTTTTTTCTTTTCTCCTTAAAAGTAAATTTGAAGAAGATAACCACATGAAAACAGAAAAACATATAGGCCAATAGGACAAAAGGTAAGATTTAAGACATCTAACCAAATGTCTCTTACACAGAGGACAAACAATAAACATTAACTCTTTATTATGACAAAACATCTTAAAACTCCTTCAGCAAGGGGCTAGAGTTGACTCGGCAGTTAGGAGCACCAGCTGCTCTTCCAGAGGACTGTAGTGACTCACAGCCATCTGGAACTCCAATTCCAGATGATCTGACACCCTCTCCTAACCTCTGTGGGTAGCAGGCATGTATGTGGTGCACATGTCTATATGCATGCAGGCAAAACATGTACACACATAAAAAAAATTTTTTTTAAAAAATGAATCCTTCAGAAAAGAAACAAAGATAAAGCTATTAATAAGTTCAGAAAAAATGAATAACACAGTCTATTTATTTTACTAACTACTAAATTTCAGTTTTCACCTCGAGTATCAGTCCTAAAAAAAAAAAAAAATGAATTAAAACGTGCTCTGATGAGAGGACCCAGGTTCAATTCTCTTGCACTCATGTGACATCCCACAACTATCTGTAACTCCAGTCCCAGAGGATCCAATGGCCCCTTCCAGCCTCTGCACGCACTGCACATATGTGGTGCAGACATGTGCAGGCAAAACACCCATACACATAAAATAAAAAAAATTGTAAATGCTCTGATGAAATCATACAACCAAGTTTATAATAAATGAATCTTCAATGAGTCTACACATGCTAGATACATTAAAATAAGCTTAATATTGTGTGTGTGTGTGTGTGTATGTGTGTTTGTGTATGTGTGTGTGTTAACATGATAATGGAAAATCTTCAAACTAAAATAGTCTTAAAATTACCCACCAGAACACTGAGGAGCATACTAGAAAGACTTCCTACTGGTGAAAAGGAAGATCTCTTTTTTAAGAAAGAGCAAAGTAAAGGCACTTACAATATAAAAGTAAAGACCAGTTACTTTCACTTCCATCAAGCCCCAGAAGTCATATGAAATTGTACCCATAATTACATGTCACACAGAGCTTTAGAGGCTCATTGAGAAGCTGGTGGCTCACTCTTAAATGATAACACTGGGTGAGGCTGGGCTAGCTCAGGCAAAGAGAAAGCTGGCTGTTCTAAGGTAAGGAGTCATCTGGAGAGCTTGCCAATGACATGAAAGAGGGTGCTGTGGGATGTCCTTCTGTACGCTGTGAATAGGTGTTGCCATGACTGGTAATAAAGAAGCCGCTCTGGCCTACGGTGAGTCAGGTTACAGCCAGACAGGAAATCCAGAGAGAGACAGGAAGAAGAGAGGCAAAGGCAGGAGAGACGCCAGCCTGCCCCTCAAGGAACAACATACCAGCACACCGATAAGCCATGGAACACGTGGCAAAACATAGATTAATAGAAATGGGTTAATTTAAGATATAAAGGCCGGGCGGTGGTGGCGCACGCCTTTAATCCCAGCACTCGGGAGGCAGAGCCAGGTGGATCTCTGTGAGTTCGAGGCCAGCCTGATCTACAGAGTGAGATCCAGGAAAGGTGCAAAGCTACACAGAGAAACCCTGCCTCAAAAAACCAAAAAAAAAAAAAAAAAAAGATATAAAGCTAGCTAGCAAGAAGCCTGCCACAGACCATACAGTTTATAAATAATATTAAGCCTCTGAGTAATTATTTTGTAAGTGGCTGTGGGATCACAGGCCGGGCAGGACTGGAGAAAACCTTCTAACTACAACAGGGAATCGGAGGTGCTTTCCTTTTTCCTTCTCTTCTCTTCTTGTCCATCAAGATTTACGGGACTTTGAGTTTCTTGGGTGTAAAAGGGAAGAAAATACATTCAAGGATGAACAGTTTTTGTTTGTTTGAATTTAAGTACCTGTTAAATGCTGGTATCACAAAGCAGAACACAGGGAAAAAAACTACCATAGGATTAGCTAGTATACAAAAAATGGACTTAACAGAAATAAAACACAGGTTATCACTATGCAGCCCTGGCTGGCCTGAAAATTGCTATTGACCAAGTTGGCTTCAAACTCACAGAGATCCACCTGCCTTTGCCTCCTGACTGCTTAAAGGTATACACCACCAGGACTAGCATATTTTTAATACATACAAGTTAATGCTTTGTTAAAGCTTTTCCTGAACAATGAGTTTTATAAGCCTTTTAATTAATTATGAATTTCGTTTCATATCACTTCAGTCTTTCTGGAAATACAGAAATACAGAACCCAGCACAAAGAATGAGATTTTCAAGAAGAATAGCATGTTGAGTTTGGTGTCAGGCATTTGAAAATATAGGACTGGTGGGCACACAGGCTAAAGAAGCAACATGTAGTTGGGATTCTGCCAATCAAAAGTACTAGCTGAGAAAACTAATCAGATCAGAAGTGCCATATGCAAAATGCATTAAGATAAATGACAAGCAAAAATAAATTACGTGTGAAGTGATAGTAGCCTTCTGAAGTATAATAATCTAATATAAAGAGCACTAACATGTTAATACAAACTATTACAGGTTAGGGCTACACCAAAAACCGAGGGTTTTAGCAGTTTACTAAGAACAGTAAAGTAGTCCTACCTTACTACTAGCATTGTTGGCCATGTCTTAGCTAAAGGAGCAGGTCCATGGTGAGGAATTACACACTAGGGATGAGGAAGACACTTGGGAAAGCATGCAGTGAAGTCTCACGGAAGTGATCATAAGTCTAGCCAAAAGAACTGAGCTGTAAGGAGAAATGTAAGGAGTCAGAACTACTCACTATGGAAGAAAGAGATAAACATGTGTGTGTGTGTGTGTGTGTGTGTGTGTGTGTGTGTGTGTGTGTGT
>CABHPR010144434.1:14393-40374 GCA_902168415.1 Peromyscus melanophrys | reverse complement strand
TCCTTCCTTCCTTCCTTCCTTCCTTCCTTCCTAGTAAATGTCAAAGCAAGGCTTCAAGTCAGCTCAGCCTGACTCCAAAGCATACGCTGTGTTTAATATGTGGACATAGACTTAAAATGCAAGTGCGATGTCTTTAAGACAAGACTCTTGAGTGGATGCGCATTCTCAGTATCACCGGTGTCTGAGAGGGTGGTGGGTGAGTGGGTGTCACTGAGAGAAGAGACATGCATTTGAAAAAGAGCTGGGCTATGACTGCACGTGACAGAATCCGGGTCTGGCTGAGGATGGTGCTTTGCTGCCACATGGAATCACATGTCACATGACATGATTTCTAAGTTTACTTCCTTTCTTTATGAGGTCCCAGCAGCTGTCACAGCTGCAGCATTACTTACCTCTCTAATATCATATAGTCTTCTATGTAGTGTAGGGACTTCTTTGATGTTGCATGGTTTACTGCGTTTGCAAATGGACAGGTAAGTAGAGGAAATTTCTTATGTGGGCTTAATGATTTTTGTCCTCACCCGGCACCAGAACCATTAGCTGAATGCTTGCCTCTGTGAAGGTCAAGGATGTCTGGAACTGTTTATTGTCTTAACTCTAGTGACTATCTACTCCATTTTTGTTGATACAGTTGAAATCATTCATTCACACCATATTTTTTGGCAAATGATAGAATGTCATTCTTTTTTCTATTAGTAATTGTTATCTTTTGAAATTAAACTATGATTATGTCATTCTCTCCTTTTTCTTTCTCTAACACTCTCATGCACTCCTTTGCTCTTTCAAATTTATGTCCTCTTTTTCTTTGTTCTAACTATAGAAATACAACTGTTCGGTGTGTATAATGCCACTTGAATGTATGTTATTCCAAGACTGACCGTTTGGTGTTGGATAACCAGTTGGTGTGTTCTTCCCTGGGAAGACTGTTTCTCCCCTTCTCGGCTTCCTTAGTTGCCTGTAGGTCTTTGTCTGTAGTTGGAGTGGGGTGAGCTCCCGCCTTTCATATTAGCATGGCTATTGGTGTAATATTTCATCAGGTCCAGGTTAGGCAGTCATGTTCAGACTTCATGGCTGCAGTTTCCGTGATATTTCTAGGAGACACAATCTCACAGCAGATGTTCTGTTCCTCTGGCTCTAACAATCTTTCTGCTCCCTCTTCTTGATGTTCCTGGGCCTTAGGTGAAGGAGTTGTGTTGTAGATGGACTGGTTGGGGCTGGGTACCACACGATCACTTTGTTCTCTGCATTTGATCAGTTCTGGCTTTGTGTGATTCTCTTCATCTGTTGCAAAGAGAAGTTCCTTTGATGAAGGATGAGAGCTGCATTTCTCTGCGGGTATAAGGATAAATATTTAGAATGCAATTCGGAGCTATGCCAGTTTAGTAAAGTGACACTTGTGGACTCTCCTCCCAGACCTCACTAGCCCCAGGTAGCTGGCTAGGTTTCTAGTACCTGGCATGATTTCCCACTTGTTGAACAGGCCTTAAATCCAATGAGAGGGCTATTGGTTACCACCAATGTATGTGTACCATGATTGCACTGGTAAGGTTGTTAATAATGCCATGCTGGTTGTTTTTCTGGTTTATAGGTGTCATAGTTGGGTAGGACTATTGGTTGCTTCCTTCCCTTAGAAGCTTGAATGGCACCAAATACCATTCTTTCTATCTTTTTTTCTTCTTTCTCTGAGTCTGTATAGTAATGATCTATTGACATTTTAGTCATTCAGAGGATATTCCAGATTGTGCATTTACCACAAGCAGCAAGCATTTGAGATATGTACAATGTATGAAAATTAATATTACAAACTCCATTGACATGTAACAAATTAACTCAAACTTACTTGGTTTCACAACAGTTTACTATAATCCGTATAGCTTTAGCTCGGTGAAGGATTCTTGCTTGAGGTGAATCATGTATGTGAAGTCAAGCACAGTGAATGTGAGATAGGTGTCCTTTGAAAACTTACCTGGACAGAATATCCAAATGTTTCTTCATGTTCGTGTTGGGCCTGTCAGCTCAGAGAGCTTGACAAGCTAAATTTTTTCTCCCTCCCTGCTCCTTGCATTTGGCTTTATTTGTTTCTTTCAAAAGGTTTATTTTACTTTTTAAATTACGTGTATATGCACGTCTCTGGGGGTATGTGCACCTGAGTGCAGGTGCTAAAGGAGACCCAGAGGCATCAGATCCCTGGAGGCAGAGGTGCAGGTTGTCCTGAGCTGCCTAATGCGGGTGCTGGGAACTGGATTTGGGTCCTCTGCAGGAGCAGCACATCCTCAAGTACTGGCTCATCTCTCCCGTCCTATTTTCTTTTGACAGGCCTCTCCTGCTCCCACAGTAGAGTTGGCTGTTACACAGTGGCTGGCCTCTCCCAGAGCAGAATCTGCAAAGTGCCTGTGACGTGAGTGTGGAAGTCACACTGAGCAACCGCGGCTGCATTCTCCTGGTCACAATTTCTCTGTGAAATGGGACTGCATAAGGTCATGAATACCAAATTATGTCATTTACTGGAGTGAGACTGTCTTTGGAGGGTAATAACTTTACAATGAAAACCCACTCACAAAATTCATGTGCTTCTACAAGCAAAATACAGGCACAGCTCTCCACCAAATCTCTCCTCCCTCAAAGGTGGTTCCTTGTGGCAGCAGGGTTGCTGCTCTGGTTAGCTGTTGCTGCATAATAAAGTACCTCAAAACTTAATGTACCAAAGTAATTTGTCATTCTCCTACCTTGGTCCTGGGGCTTGCCTGGGCTCTGCTGGGCAGTTCTTCTGCTCCTGTGATACTGGTTCAGGCTAGAGTTATCCAGCACTTGGCATGAATGGAAGGATCAGAATAGTTCCCTCTGTGGCTGGCAGCTGATATTTGCAGCCCAGGCCTTTGACATAGGCTAAGAAGCACCTGTAGCTCCTCCTCCTCCTCCCTGGATAATTCAGTATTGGTTTAGACTCTATCTTTGCTGGTTAGAATGAGGCAAATCCAGCTGATGGACACGTGATGTTTCCTTCTCAGTAACTATATATTGTAATTGGTGGTTAAAGCTCCAGGGCATCCAGGAACTTAGATGATGTCATGTAACTAACTCCTCTACCCATTCAACTCTCACTAGCTCCTTTAGTAACTACCATTGGTGTACATCTTTTCTTTTTCTTATATATTGTTAATCCTTTATTCATGGTGAATAAAATGCCCTTGGGTGAAAGTTGTGTTTTCATAAAGAAAACTTATTAATGGTCAGCCGCTAAGCCATGTTCCCCAAATCCATCCAACATCTCGGTACCTTGCTTACTCTGTTGCATCTGGACCATTCTTAATGCAGGAGAGCTGGCTCCTTGCCAAGTGTGGTGGGGATGGAAAATGGACCAGAAACAGTCTCTGACTGTGTTTTGGACACCACTACAGGCTGTGAGAAAAGTACAGACTGTGCATTTGAGGAGGTCAGAGAACAGGTGACATCCAGTCCCCTGGGCTGTCTTTGATTCTCTTAGCTCTGTCCAACTTGTGGCATTTCACACTCTGATTTACCCACCTGGAAAATGAAGGGAGCACACCTTCTTAGATGTCTGACTGGGAAGCAGTGGGAGTCTGCGTCAAGATATCCGAAATTTTAGAGTTCTATTTTTGTGGTGCCCAACACATCTTTAACTGTACAAGTGCATGGGATGTGGAGGGCAGATGAAGAGAATTGGGTCTGTGTGCATGTGTGAGCAACTGTCACACTCCAGTCGCTCACACCCCTGATGATGCCTGAGGGGGTAATGGAAGGAAGGCCCCCTGGGACCCCCAAGTCCTTTCCCCTCTGCAGTCGCGGGGTCCTGCCTCGCACTGGGGTGGGAATCAGCGAGTTCTCTGTAGTCCTGTGGCCCTGCTGCCTTTACCTCATATTTGCATGTGTTGTGAGACCAACTGGGCAGCTGAACGACTGCCCAGGGGTGGCGCTTGTGAGGATGTTGAGAAATGAAATCACTGTTTTTAACGAGGAATCGGTGAGGTAAAGTCCACAGATGGGTCATTGGGAGGGCTTGTCTGAACCACAGTACTCCACTCATTTTATAGTACACCTTACTGTGGGCTCAAATTGCATTCTTGGAAAATTTAGCCCAGCATGACTAGATTTCCTTAGAATAGCATTGCTAATGTAATGTGGTGTTCAACAAGCCTGTTGCATAAAAGGTTACCTGTAATTTTTATCATTACAGGTCTCCAGTGCTTGGAGAACTTCCTTCAGAACCATGCAAAGAGATATTTCCTGTGCACACAGTTGTCTCAAAGTGACTTCTTGAGGCTGTGGTTGCCAGTCTCACATGGGGGTTACCATTTAGGTCTGTGTTTAGTTTTTTTAGGGAAATTATTTTTATAAATCAGTTTTTTTTAAAGAATAGAAACACACACTCGTGGCATTTTCTAGAGTATTTAATCTTCAATGTTTCTGTTCCCTCCTTTTTATTTTTTTGGTTTTTTGAGACAGGATTTCTCTGCATAGTTTTGGTGCCTGTCCTGGATCTCGCTCTATAGACCAGGCTGTCCTCAAACTCACAGAGCTCTACCTGGCTCTGCCTCCCGAGTGCTGGGATTAAAGGCGTGAGCCACCACTGCCCGGCTCAACTCTAGCAATTATTATTGTCAGTAAGAATATTTAAAAAACCTGTTTTTGACCTTAACTGTGACTAGGTCTTTCTTTGAAAATCTCACCTGACTTTGGTTCGTCTGCATCCATAAAGTGATCTTCTCAGAAGATCCACTATGCATTGCTAATTTCAGGACCACAAAGTCCTATGCACATGAATGAAACATATAACTCAGAAGAGGCTACTGTGTTTGCATGTGTGTATACAACTAGATCTTTTTTTAACAATAAAAAGTAGCTTGTCATTAGCAGCTCATTTCATGAGATGTTGAGATAGGAACACAGTAAACAGCCCCTGATAATACGGTTCTGCCAGGGCAGAGCCTCACAGTCCCAGGAAGGCTCTCATGGCTGTCCATGTGACATGCTGCGGGATACCGGACAACAAAATAGCTGGCCACACCATGCATGCATTATTGAAAAAAATGTTGAGGGTCTTGAAAACAAAAGGACAAACCTTCTAGAATTTCTAATCACAGAGAGTTTTGACTGAAGGAATCTGCTGCCATGTTTCCCGAAAAAGCTTATTTTATATTGGACTAAAAAAAATTGGCTGAGGGAAGGAGAAGCTTCTCAGGATGAATCTTTTCCAGGATCCCTCTTGCTTTGTTTTTGCCTGGGGCATTATTTTTTGTTTGCCAAGACCAGCTGCTTCCTCGCTGGCCAGGCTTCCGTTTAGCGGCTCAGAGCTGCCTCTCTGATGTGGGGGAATTTGCCCCTCTGAGCTTGGACAGGGCAGCTGCGTGTCCCCAGGCTGGGCAAGGCGGGGGTGTGCTGCCCTGAGGCTGGGACGGATGCAGCCTCTCTGCAGCTCTTTTCCTAGCATCTCTTCCCAAGTCTTCTACCAATGTGACCCCTTGCCAACCTTGCCTGAGAAACTCGGCTCTGCTGCCTCTGGGACCCAGGCCCGGAGACAAAGGGGGCTGGCTCAGCTTTAGATGCCAGCCAGCTATTTTCTTTCCACATGGTCTCTGGGAACAGTTAGTAATCATATCAGACCCTGAGATGATTTAAGCCTTTCCTATCTGCTAGGCATGAGATCTGTTGCTGGCACACAGACAAATCCCAAACTACCTCCACAGGATAACATACACAATTTTAAATTTTAGCGTAAAATGTACCATTAATCAACCATCAACAAGTACTCATTCATTTATTGCATGCTGTGCTCGGCAATGTGCAAGAGACAGAGAAGAAAGTTTGGCCTACTCACAAAACCTAGCCCAGAGCATTGTGGGTAGTTCTGTTCCTCCATCCCACCTGAAGAGTCTCCTTAATCATAACTTTTTGTCCTGGTTGAATTGTGTCTTGAGAAATTCATCTGTCAGAGCCCTGGTTAGTAGTATTGAATAAAGATGAGATTTTATTTAGAAATAGGGTGTTGCAGATGACATTATTTGAGAGGTATATCATCCTACAATAGGGTGGCCTTTGCTGTGGTTTGGCTATAGTTTCTCCCTCAAGGGTTCATGGCTGGAAGCTTGGTTCCCAGTGTAGCAATGCTGAGGTGACAGCATCTAGAAGGAGGTCTTTACGTCACTGGGGACATCGCTACCAGAAGGAACTGATGCTGTTCTCACGGAAGGATCATTAAGTGGAGGACAGGTGCTCTCATCATGCTGGCTTCCCGTCTCACCACATGACCTGCCTCTTGCTTACAATCCTGTTACGAGTCCACCCACCATGTGATACAGTCAGGACTGCCCTCACTGGAGCTGGTGCTATGCTGTGTGGACTTTCAGGCTTCAAAGGTATGAGCTAAGCAAACCTCCTTTCTTTATAAAACATTCAACCTCATGTATTTTGTTATAATAATGGGAATGGACTAATTCAGTATAACTGAAAGTCTCATAAAATGGAAATTTTGGATGTGGAGAAAGGGAGAGGAGACAGGGGAAGAGGAAGAAGAGGAAGAGATGGAGAGGAGGAAGGCCATACTAATACTGGAATTTTGCCACAAACCAAGGAACCCTCAAAGACACAAGACAGTCATGGACCGGCTCTGTGAGGCATCATTCATTCCCTTAGGCAGGATCACAGTCCTGCTGATACCTGATCTGAGATTTCTGGACTCCTTAACTGGGAAGGAGTTTTTCTATTCCTGAAGCCACTCTCATTGTAGAACTCTGCTCTGACAACCCTAGCCGACAAACACAACAGCGAGGTACATGGCCGTCCATTTATACTGGGGAAGACTCACCTCCCTACTGACTCACGTATACAGCCTTAGCAGACACTTCATCTTGCTGACATGTGGCCCAGATGTCACCAGTAAGGGGTGCCTTCAAGGCTGCTTTACCTGCGGTGGGAGGTCCCATCCTGTCTGTCCCACAGCCCTGTCTTAGTTCCTTATGGACTTGTCATTGAGTACTACAGTCTTGCTTACTTTGCTCAGAGTTGATTTTTCCTGTTTTGGAAGGCTCCGTCTGTCTGATTCCTGCTTGGCACACAGCAGATACTAGAGAGCTTTCTGTTTGTTTGTTTGTTTTTTTGTTCCAAAGGAAATAAATAAAAATTTCATTTGGGAATACAAATTTCTGAGAGGGTTCAGGACTGTGTTTCTAGGAATCCTTGCTTCCTTCTCTCCCTTCTTCCTCTCCGCTCTACCCTCTTCTCTCCCTCTCTTTTTGAGCTGAGAGAAAGTACTTGACTCTTCATGGACCCAGGTATTGTGGGCCTTCTCTCTTGTCTTGCTGTGGATGAAGTGGCTCTGTTTGCCCTATTCTTGAGGTGCCTCTGAGTTGTGGAAGAAAGGAGGTCAGTCATGGGCTTTCCTTTTCCATGTCTCCTGGGAGAAAGGGAAGCTGAGGCCATGGGCCTTTAAGGAAGGCTGAGCTTGAAGCCTCAAGGCTCCATGAATCAGGGTCCAGGCAAGAAGAGGACCTCCTCAGGTCTGTGTCTCAAGAGGGCGTTTAAGGCTCAGTAACAAGGGCCGGGGGTAACGGGTGGCCACTGTTAAACAGTCAGGTCTCAGTAAGAAAGACGTGGCACTTTGTGAGACCTCCACAAACTCTGAAATCACAGTGGAGCCCGAAAGGGGCTCGCAAATTCATTTGGTCACAGGATGACAGTGTGGCTGTGGTTGTGCTCACCAGTGAGCCAAATGCAGAGCCTGGTGTGATGGGCAGTGGGTGGGGGAGAACTGGGAAACACTCCAGCTACGCACTCCTGGTAACAGCAGGAATGGAGGTGGAGTGATATAATGGTTGGTGCTGTATTCTGAATTTTATTTATGTATGATTTATTTCTCACCCGCTTTCTAGAGGGCTTGAGAGAGATTGACCAGGTAAAGGTGAAGGATGAATTGAGGATGACGCTGCATCCTCAGGCATGAGTGATGGAGTAAAAACGGGGTCCCTATCTCAGGCCGGAAGGGCTGAGAGGAGACAGTCCTTCTGAGCAGACAGTGCCGTGCTTGGTTTCGGATTTGTTCCTCTTGAGGTGATGAAGGGACATTCAAGGAGAAGAAACTGCTGGCTGATTGCAAACACATTACTTAGGGAATGCTGCCTTTTGTAAGCAGGGTACCTGAAAAATAAATCTGTGTGATTAGCACATGAACAGATTTGAAAACTGCACAGCAGGAGACAGTGGCTTCTTGGTGTAATATCTGTATTGCGAATGAAGTGTAATTTTGATGATCACTAATGTGTGCTGGAGCTGGGAGCAGGCTCCGTTTGCAAAGTGATTGCCATTCAAGCAAAGACTCAAGTTCAACCCCTAGGACTCATCTAAGGGGTCTATTGTGATGGCTCACACTTGTCTCTGAGTGCTGGGGATTTAGGGAAGGTGATCCCTGGAACTTTCTGGCCAGTCAACCTAACCTGACTGGTGAGCCAAAGGTCCCAGTGAGAAATCCTTCCTCAAAAATCAAGGTAGGGGCAGGGGAGATTGTTCAGCGATCAAAGTACTCACCACACCAATGTAAGGCCCAAGGCCAGCACTTACATGCATGTCAGGCAGGGGTGTGTGTGTGTGTGGGGGGGCACCTGTAATCTCAGCATACAGTAGGTGAAGATAGGAGACCCCAGAGCAAGTTGGATAACCAGACTAGCAGAATTAGTGAGCTCTGACCTCAAGAAGAGACTTTGCCTCAAAAAATAAGGTGGAAAATGAGAGGGAGGGGAGATTCCAACCTCTAGTTTCCATGTATACACTCACGTGCACATACTCACACGTCCATATACATACAAGCACACATACACCTGTGCACACACACATATACATATACACACTAAAAGTCAAGATAAATGGCTCATGAGGAATAGCCTCTGAGACACATACAAACCCAAACATGCACACACCCACACACAAATACCACTTCCCCAAATGCGTGCACATGTACACATGCAACCAGTTTTCCACATTTGTGTCCAGGGTTGTGAAATGAGCAAACTGCTGAAAGCTTGCTTTCCTGGGTCCTGGGAGAACCTTTTGGTGTCCTGTCTTTGTGCTGAGCACCGCTCCAGTCCAGTTCAATGGCAGGCACTTCACGCATCCTCCCTCGATGTCTCCCTTGTTTGTGTCTTGGGTAGCAGAAATGCATCCTGGCAAGACTCACCCTTCTGCTGTGACAGATTGCTACACCACAGGGCCCATTCAAGCAGCTCTTCTTCTGCCTGCCTTCATTCCGAGAGCAGCTTTTAGTGTCCTCCTTGGAAAAGCACATGGAATGATGTGTGGTATCCAGGGCCAGAGCTCAGGAAATGAGCACCAAGTTAGGGCTTAGAAGCAAAATAAAGGGGTTATAGCCACAAGAAGTTTCTGAGGTTGCTGATGTGTAAAAACGTCTAATTGGTAGGTATGGTCTCCTTGAAGACCGAGAAGAGAAAAGGCTTTGATTTATGAATCCCCCCTAGAATGTGTTCTTCTGTGGAGTCTAAGACAAGGCTTTATTTGTGTTTTATATATGTTTTAGAATTTAGAATACACCCAAATTGCAACAATATTTAAAATTTCCTACTTACCATCCTTCCTTCCTTCTTCTTCTGGTTATGTTTTGGAAAATAATTTTTATTTTTATTTATGTGTACATGTAAATGTCTATGTGAATAAATGCAGATGCCAACAAATGCCCGAAGAAGGTGTTGGATCCCCTGCAACTGAAATTTAAAAGTAAGCCCGCTGGCATGGGTGTGGGGAGCAGAACCCAGGTCCTTTGGAGGAACAGGAAATGCTCTCACAGTGGAGCTGTCGCTCCAGCTTCTGGCTATCTTGTTGACGAGGCATCACTCCAGCCCTCGCTGGTCTGGAATGGTTCTATGTAGTCCGTGCTCACCGCAAATCCACAGTGATCCTAATATGTCATCCTCTGAGTGCTGAGACTACGGTGCGTGCTTCCACACGCAGGTGACTTTTTTTTTTTAACCTAAAGTCTTATAAGCTTAAATGCATTCTTAAAAATATTCCCAAGTAGAACATTCAAGCATAAAATATAGGCTTACTACTAAATGCTGCCATCTTCTTCCACCTTGAATTTGGCACCTTTCTCTGGAGGTAACCGGTGAATAGTTTGGTATAGAGATTTCTGTACCCATATATTTAATATATGCCCGCAATGTGCTACTCAGATGGTCACATGATTGGTTACTGTGTAGAGGCCATTTCTCCAGGAGGGCACTCTCTTTTGAAGAGGAAGTGTTCTCCACAAGGCTCAGGTAACAAACACAGCAATGTTTGGAGGTGATCATGGAGGCTTTGACTCAAACAGTGCACTAATCCATGTATGGAATCATAATTTAGTGGTATTACAGGAAATGGGGTTTAAGGGGAGGAAGCAGGTCCCTGGGGGCATGTCTATGAAGGGCATATACTGGTCCAGTCCCTTCTTCATGTCTGATGTCAGCGGAGCAATCTGCCCTCCATGGCGTCCTGTCCTCATGTTTAGCCTCGCCTCCAGCCCATCACAGCGGAGCCCGATGATCACAAACCCATCCTTCTGAAACCGCACCCAAATAGTTTCCCTCTTTTTCCTTCTCAAAGACATACTCTCACGGTGTAGGCTAGTCTGAACCGAAACTCATCATCATACCACCTTAGCTTCATGAGAGCTGGTGGCATGTGCCACCGGCATGGCTGGCAATCTTTTCTTGCAGCCATTTATGAGGTTTTTGCCCAGTGATAAAAACTGACCAACACAGAAGGTTTTCTTCAGACCCCAGTCTAAATTAGCACCTTTCTATGTACTATGTAGTTATCAGCATTTTTGGTTACATCATAGTATCACTTATTTGTGTGGGTGAGAAATCCATGCCCTCATCTCCACAACCAGTGCAAACATCTCTTTTATAACTAAATATATTAAATATGATGTGATTACCTTAAGTTTTGGAAAGAACCCTATTCTCACAGGTCCAGCTGAATCATTCAAATCCTTAGAAGTCGAGTCTTCCCTGTGTGGACAAGGCAGAAGAAAGACATGGGATGCACAGGTGAGAGTAAATTCACCCACCCCCGATGGCGGATGAGGAGACGCCAGAAAAAGAATGCAGGTGGTCACTGGAAGGTTGGAACGACCCTCTGTGATAGCTAGTGAGGAAATGGTGTCCTCAGTCCCACAACCACAGGGACTGAATTCTAGAAAGCATTCGAAGGACCAAGGAATCTGTTCTTTCCCTAGAGCCACAGAAAGGATGCGGTCATTGCTAGTGAGACCTGGGCTGGACTTTGGACGTGTAGATTTGTGGGTTAATTAACTGTGTTGTTCAAGGCTCTGAAGTTGTGGTAAGTAGTTATGGCAAAGACAGAAACCTGACACATCCGTTGTCACATGTGTTGATTTGCCTAGCTAACAGACGGTGAGCCTCAGGAGGAGCAGATGCTGTCTCTGGCCTACCGCATGATCACTTACCAGAGCTGTTCCTGTGTGAGGCGGGGATCAATTGTGCTGCTGCTGTTGAGTGAGCAGGAATGAAAGTGAGCACATTTGTAGTGAATGTATAATGCACCAAGTTATACACAGTAGTGGATGACCTAATTGTATGTCAGTCCTTATTGGTGTAACAATCTTTTAAACTACTGGAGGACCTTCAACCCACAATTTGTATGTACAGTTATTTTAACTAGCTCCTTATCAATTATAATTATTTTTAAAACTAGTTTTGTAGCAATAGATATATGGGCTGCTTTTTGTTTTTCATTTCCTGCATCTCTTGGCACATGTCTATTTATTTATTTATTTATTTATTTATTTATTTATTTATTTATTTATATTTATTTATTTGTTTGTTTGTTTGTTTGTGTGTGTGTCTGTGTGTCTGTGTGTTTGCGCACATGTGTGTGTACCACACAGACCATGGCATATGTGTGGAGGTCGGAGAACAACTTGTGTGAGTTAGTTGTTAGGCTTAATGGCAAGCGCCTTTACCTGCTGCATTGACTTTGTTCTATCAACCCCAGTCATCTGGGAGGAGGGACCCCAGCCGAGAAACTGTCTCCATCAGATTGGGCACTGGTCATGCCTGTTGGACATTTTCTTGATTAATGGTGGACATGGAGGGCCCAGCTCCCTGTGAACTGTGCTGCCCTTGGGCAGGTGATTGTGGGTTGTGTAAGTATCTGGACAAGCCATGGAAGAAGCCAGGAACCAGTGTTCCTCCATTTGTGTTTTCTAAAAAAAGCTCTTCTGCTGTCTTATTGAGTCTCATTCATACCCTGTATTACCTTCTGTAATGTATCCAGTCACTTTCTGTGTTTCCTTGAAATTCATTGATATTTTGTAAGATCTTCTGAATTCTTTATCTGGCATTTCTTTGGAATCAGTTTCTAGAGACTTACAAACTTTGTGTTGGGATGGATATGACTTCTACCTTTATATGAAACCCTGTATAGGATGATACACACACACACACACACACACACACACACACACACACACACACATATATGGAGAGAGAGGAGAGAGAGAGAGAGAGAGAGAGAGAGAGAGAGAGAGAGAGAGAGAGAAGACGAGGAACCCTGGTGGGCTCGGTCCTGCACCTTCCTTCTCTTTTGTTTTAATAAATGGAGTCTCCGAGTCTCTCCAACTCTCTCTCTGTCCAGAAAATTAAACTTGAGTGTTTGCTCTTCACCCACCTCAGGGAGAAGCCATTGGAAAGCGCTGCTGGCTTCTAATCTGTCTATTTATATACGTTTTATGTTTAGCACTGCACAATTGCCTTGAGATTGATTTCTGTTGAGGGAATCATGTAGGAATCCAAGTACATGACACGTATTTCCTACACCCTGCTCTTTCCCCACCAATGTACAAGACTTGCTTAACTTTATGTTTAAAACTCACACATAGGGAGATGAGGTATTTCTATTTATTACTTTCTATTTTTCCCGCTGAGTATTCGCATAAATACCACACCATTTTATTTTTTGTAACTGTGTGATATACTTAAAATTTGGTAGCACAAGTTCATGTTCTTTGTTCTTCGATTTTTCATATTTTTTCCTTCCCCCTCTCTCTCTGCCTTCCTTCTCTCGTTCTTTCTTCCTCCCTCCATTATTTCCTTCCCTTCATTCTTCCTCACTTCCCCTCCCTCCCTCTCCCTTCCTCCCCACTTCCCTCCCTTTTCTCCCACCTTCCCCCCCTCTTTCTGTCCTTCTTTGCTGCTGCTCAAGAGCTCTGCACCCAGGCTGACCTTGAACTCAGAACCCTTCCTCCCTTCACCTCCTGAGCTTAAAGGCGCACACCACTACACTCAGCTTCAGATCAAAAAACAAATTAAAACAACTCTCCTCCTATATGAATTTACAGTCACTCTGCACAGTTTAGTCTGATGGGCTTTAACGCGCAACTCCATTTGAATGCAGCTATTACATACACACTGTTGAGTCTTTAAAGCAATTCATTATTAATTGAAGTGTTTTGTTCTCGTGTAAGATCTTTGCTCATGAACTTTTCTAAGGGGATGGTATTAATAGATGAAGATGCTTTTGTGTTTTGTGCATAGCTCTTGTATCTGGCTATCTTATTTATCTCTGATTTATTATAACAATTTTCAAGTTGATTCTTTACATTTCTGGGCAGATAGATTGTACCATTCACAAACAGTGGCAGTTTCATTTTCTTTCCATCTCATTTCTGTGGCTTCTCGTCTTGGGTAGGACCATCTACGTGAAGGTGGCACTGGTGCAAGATTTCTTGCCCTTTCCTTGATTTTGGCAGGAGAATCTTTTCTTCCTTAGTTAACTCAAGAGTGAATAGACTTTAGAGTTAGTGTGGTGAATGAAAGCAAGTCCTGTCTCACTCAGGGAAGTAGATACTGGCATAAGGAACGGGGAGCAGGGAACAAAGAAGTCTTTTGTTCAGTACTGTGTGGAGGAAGAGGTGGGAGAATAAAGTATAAAGTACAAGAAAAACAGTGAAAGCGGAAGAGAGCAGAGAGCGAACTCAGAACAAACTAAACCAGAACAGGATTCAGATTCAAATTCCCAGGCAGCCATGGTGGTGGACACGGCGGCTGGGCTGCTCCCTGCCTGAAGGATGGGAGAAATGCCACTTGTAGTGGCAGGAAAGAGAACAGCGGGCAGGTGCAGGGGGAGCATGATCATGGAGGCTTCCTTCCCAGCGTCCGGTCCTAGGTAGGTGCAATCTCAACATCGGAGCTTTCTCCGCAATCTTCCAGAACCTAGGCTGGTCCAAGGGAGGTAGTTCCTCTCTTGTGTCATGTGATGTTGGTGTGCATGGACATGTCCTCACCAGCTGAGTTTAGGATTGGATATACAGGTTCTACAACCCCCACCATGACATAGAACATTCAATAGGATGTTCAATGCTTGCCACTGATTGACAATTTGGCAGGATCTGGAATCATCTAGGAGCCACTTTCAAGAGTATATCTTGCTTCATCACAGGCTCCAAAACAAGGTGACCATGAAATCTTTAAAACATATGAGTCAAAATAAACTTTTACTACTTTTAAGTTGATGTCTCAGATATTTTGTTACAGTGATAGAAATATAACAAGCACAGATCAAATACAAAGTCTATCTTCCTATCTATCTATCTATCTATCTATCTATCTATCTATCTATCTATCTATCATCTATCTATCTCTCTATCTCTCTATCTATCTATCTCTCTATTACCTATCTGTTATCTATCTATCTATCTATCTATCTATCTATCTATCTATCTATCACCTATCCGTTATCTATCTATCTCTCTATCTATCTCTCTATCTCTCTATCACCCATCTGTTATCTATCTATCTATCTATCTATCTATCTATCTATCTATCTATCACCTATCTGTTATCTATCTCTATCTATCTATCTATCTATCTATCTATCTATCTATCTATCTATCTATCATCTATCTATCACCTATCTGTTATCTATCTATCTATCTATCTATCTATCTATCTATCTATCTATCTCCTGTCATTTATCTGTCTGTCTCTCTATCTCTCTATCTATCTATCCATCCATCCATCTAATCTCATCAAATACAGGATTCCCATCAGATGTTAACTTTGGAAAGAGTTATTATGGAAAGGGTAGGGGTACAAAGCTGTGGCTCTACTCCTTCCCAGACTGTCCCCTCTGTCCCACATATTGCTGCCTGGCTAGGACGATCAGCCCCAGCAAAAGTCAGGCCTTAGCCTTCTGAAACTTTAAATGCTTAACTCCTTTACTTCAAAGGAGCTGCTCTGTCAAGTGTAGGAAATCTCTCAACTTACAACATCGAGGCTTTCTCACATTCAAAGAGTCGGTTTTCTGTTTTGCTTTTAGAATTGTCTGAATAAGCTGTCCCTATTTAATTATCTGAAATTGCTAAATGGTCTATGTGTTTGAGCCAACTCACTGTGTCAGAGACAGTCTCTGAAGAGGGAAGGCGGGAGGGGCCAGCTGGCTGGAGTGGTCAGCAGGAAGAGGGGGCTGAGGGATTTCAAGACAGCTGTTTAGTTTAGTGGGTGCTGTCCTGTAAACAAGGTTGACAGTGCCACCCCTGCTACTTCACCATAACTGAGAAAAAAAAGTTCTGAGGCAACAGGCTGTTGGACTGTGAAACACACATCCTGTTTCATTGTTAGGCAGTCGGCTCTTTCAGTACCTGCCCTGTCAACATGTAGGTCACCGTGTTTAGTTTCTGTGACACATTTCCCTCCACACACACCCTGGGTCAGAAGGTACAGGCAGGTAAATGGTCTTAGCTGCCCATATAACTTTCCTTTTGGAGGGCTGTTTCCCTTCCTGACAGCTCTGACAGCGCCTCACATAAATCAGCAATAAAATCTCTTGTGTTAGCAGACAGCGAAAGGTTTAAATCATTTTCTGTGAAGTCGGTTCTGTTGCTCAATCTCTGATGCTTTATCGCTTCTTTTTAGCCTTCTCTTTGGCGAGGCAAGGATATCTATATTAGGCAAATGAAAAATGAGCCGCACTCTTACTCTCTTGCTAATACAGCTGGTGGTTATCCAAAATCACACACTGCCGTTGACAAATAACTGTAATAATCGCAAGCCCAGCTCTAATTTCTTGGACCATATTTTTTTTTTCAAGCATTCATCTTTCAGCTATGAGGATGGACAGAATTGATTGTTTTGAAAAAAATGTTCAGGGATTGTAATGCTTTCTCCCTTGGAGTCTGAAATACAGGGTTGGGGGATGTTCCTATTGCTTTTATTAACTAGCAAGGCCTGTGTTCTGGTGCCTCAGTTTCCTTGTGGATAGCATGTCTGTCCCTGGACTGGGATTGATTTAGTGACGGAGAGTGGCAGTCAGTCTTTTAAAGTAAGAACCCTGTGGCTTGCTGTGACTTTGCTTGCTTGTTTGTGGCAGGGTCTCGAGGGCCCAGACTGGCCTCCAGCTGTCTGTGTAGCTCAGGATGACCTTGAACTTCTAAGTCCTCCCGCCTGCACCTTTCCAGTGCTGGGATTGCAGGCGAGCGAGTGCCATCAAGCTTGCTGTTTGCAGTGCCTGGGGGGATCACACCCAGGGCTTCTGGCATGCTAGGCAAACACTCTCCCAACTGAGCTAAATCCCCAGTCCCGATATTTGCTTTAAAATTGAGAACATGTACGCTTTCCTTTCAGAAGACATCTTTGAGAATTTAAGAATTCAAAATTATACCTCGAAATAAAACAGAGAGCTTCCCCAAAGGACCTCCCCGAGAGAACCACTTTGGCTCTAACACAAACTGCTTATTGCTATAAGCAAATACCTTAGAAAGAGATGAACTAGGCAAGCTAGAAGAGAAATCAGGCCTCTTATGGGCAGAAGGGGCCTGTTATTTCTTGTTCTGTATCCCAAAGAAGCCACTTAGCTGCCGTCATCCGGCTGAAGCTGAGAAAAAGGTGCAGTTTACTTCAGAAGACGGTTTGTTTTCTTCTCTCTCTCTCTCTCTCTCTCTCTCTCTCTCTCTCTCTCTCTCTCTGTCTTGTGTATGAGTGTGTGTGTATGAGTATGTGTGTGTGTGTGTGTGTGCTCGGTAGGAGGCCAGAGGTCACCTTCAGGTGTCATTCCTCAGGACCCGAGGCTCCCTAACTAGGCTAGCCTAGCTGGCCAGTAAGCCTCGGAGGTCCTGCTGTCTCCCCACCTCCCCAGGGCTGGTTTTATTTATTTATTTTTTGTTTATTTTTAGTTGGTGTAGGTGTCACAATCCGGTCCTCATACCTGTGTGACAAGCACTTAGCAACCAAGTCATCTCCCAGGCCTCTCTCTCTCTTTGTAGACTGCTTTCTTCTCTTAGGCACCCCACCTCCGGGAAGTACCTGATGCCCTGCTGGGGTTCCCAGCTTCACCCAAGGAAGGCCTTGAACGCTGGATTCCGCTGAACCCCTCTTTCTATTAGAATCAACACCGTTTCGTGGCTTTCCCTCATTGCTGGGAGCACGTCCACCCGGTGAGGTAATGCTGACATCTTCAAGCACGGAGGGAACACATGGACACCACTCCTTGGGTTCAGAGTCCTCCCAACCCAATTCTCAACTGGTATTCCCAGCGGACAGGGAAGTCAGGTCATGGAGGCCTGCTGGTTCCCAGGAGGACATGGGACTCTAGACTCTTCTGAGAACAAAGAGAACAAAAGTAGCCAGGACTTTGTGCAACTAATTTTCAATATATGGTCTTTTTTATTGCATGTGTCTAAAGAAAGGGCCTAAGCTGAAGAGAGTCAAATCTAGCCTGCTCTGAATTTCCGAGGAATGATTGGCCTACAGGCTGCAGTACTGAAGGAGCCCTGGAATTAGAGAGAGCAAGGAAATCGTAAATGGTGAAGGGGGATTAGCATACGAACTGTCTGTCTCCCTGGATCCGAGTCTCCTTTCATGTGTTTTTACTGGGACTTGGATCTCCCGATCTGAGAGGACATCTGTACCTCATTAGCTATGTTTCATTAGGTTTATAATGTGATTTAAACGGACCCCTCTAAGCTGCAAAAAGGGAGGCTCCTGAGATACCCAAGTTCCTGCCTGGTCTGGCCTTGCAGGATGCTCACAAAATGGCTACATGAGGCCATGAATACCATGGGGCCTGGAAGACCGATCTCAAGCCAGAATGAAGTCAGACATCTTTGTTTCCAGTTAAGATCTTAAAAGGAGGCCCTGTAAGTCTGAGAGCATCTCTCCAGAGACAAGGCAGACTTTGGCCGTAGGGCTTCCAGGGCTCTGCTAATTCCAGCCTTTGTGCCCTCTCACTCCCACCCTGTTCCAGCATCCTCCCCTTGCCTCTGCTTTGGAAGGAAGCACAATGAACGTGTTTTCTGGGTGGAGGGAGGAAACGGGAAACACTCTGGCAGTTCGGTGGGACTGCAACAGGAAGCAGGAAGCGGCCACTTTTTGAGTGTTCCCTCCAGCAATGATTAAAGTAAAAGCAGGTAGTCAGTCATGTGACAGGGCTGAAATGTATAAACTGAGTATCACACTGCTCGGAGAGTAGTTGCTATGGTAACCCAGACAGAGATGGAACAGCAGTAAAGGAGAGCTGCCCTGAAAGCAAATGGTATTGATTAAATGAGATTTTCTTGGGGGGTGGAGGGAAAGAGACTGTAGTGTGAGCATGGGTAGGAGGTAGGTGAACCCAGGGTAATGACCCTGTGGAGAGTCTGGTTTGCTTGTATATTGACAGATCTTGTCAGGATTCCTCACAGAAGCGGGGAGTAAAATGATCATCTGCACAGGCTACTGTTTCCGGGGATGAACTTCTTGATTTCAGCGTTACATAGTAAATCCATTGTTTCTTAAGAACACCTCGGAGGTTGAGATGGGCAGTATTGCTTGCTTGAGTTAAAAACTCTATCACCGGAAGCAGGAGTATTACCCCAGGGTTTGTTAGCCCCATGCACCCAGTCCCTGGTTACTTTTAACTGTTCTATCTTGAGTTGTTCAAGCTACCATTGCAGAGTTTGCTCTTTGTCTTAGGAGGCAGAGTAGACCTCCCCAGGTGTCTTTCCACCAAGTGGAGAATGTGTACTCCCTGTGAACTTGCCACACGGCAACCTGTCTGCACAATTTCACCCTTTACTGTATCTTGGAGAGACACTCCAGTCTATACTTTAGGATCATCGTGGGAAGTGACTTACGTGTGGCCCTAAAGCAGCCTGGACATAGATGCTCCTCAAATGCATGCATGTGGGTGGCACTATCAAGACCACCAAGGGGCAGGAGAAGTGGCCAGGGTGAAAAGCATAGACTGTTCTTTAGAGGGACCTGAGTTTGGTCCATATGTTGAGTAACTCACAACCCACTGTAATTCCAGCTCCAGAGGATCTGACTCCCTCTTCCGACCTCTGAAGGGAACTACACTCATGTGCATATACCTACGTATACAAATACTTAAGTAAAGATAATACTCTGTGTGTGTGTGTGTGTGTGTGTGTGTGTGTGTGTGTGTGTGTGTGTGCATTGACCCTAGAGAAGGAAGCTGGAGTATGACCCAAAGGAGAAAAGAAGAGCAGAGAGAAGGATCTACAAATGGAAGCTAGCCTTTGATATCTTACCAGGTTAGATCTGAGGACAGCTAGATCCCAGGACTTCAGGAACTGCCATCTGTGTGTTCAAGTCTATCATCTCTGGGGAGGAGTTTCAGATTTGGTAAAAGCTTTTTTAGAAGAAAGCTTTCTTTTTTCGTTGATCTAAAATTTGTTATCCATTTTGTCCCTTGGCATCACCATGAGCTGGTTGAAAACGACTTCCTGAAATAACCGCTGTTTCTCCTCTGAGGCTCATGACCTTCCCTTTGTCCCTTCACCTTCCTTTTATTTTTTATTTTTTCCCCCAGAAAAGCTGTACAATATGATGCAGCCCTCTGCCAGCAGATCTGTTACTAAAGGAATTCATGCATCTTGCATCTTGAAGATGCATTATTAATGCTTGGACAAATCGCATCAGGTGAAACCCAGCAAGTCCCCGGCTCTGCAGAAAAGGAACAAAGGCTGGTTCTACAAGAGAGCGATGGATGAGACAAATTATAACAGCTGGGAGTTTCCTGTAAGTAAGATGACATAAAAACCAGAAATGTTAAAATTGTGTGCTCAGACAGCAACTTTGTACTTCCACAGTAAAGCAGATTACACATGGTGCTGGGAGAAAGCCGTTCTAATTGTGGTTTCCATCAAGTCTCGGGGATGCAACTCTTTGAATTTCCCAACAAAAGAGGCCAGCTTGCTGGTGACCAAATTACTTCCAAGCAAAACCCCAGGCTCTAGCACATGATTTCCAAGATGGACTAGGAAGGGTACATTTTTCAAATAAGGCCAGTGGTCAGCTCTGGCTGCACAGTGGGAACAGTAAAATGTGGCTTGGGAGAACATGCTAGAAGGGTCTGGGAGGAGGAAAACCCTCTGGGATAGGTGTGGCAGAATGCCTCCTGTGGGCTCTCCTGAAAGGGGATGCTTGGGTAGTTTGCCAAGAGACAGAGAGCGATTTACCATTCTGCGTGTACCTTGCAGACTGGATGATTGGAGATAGATAAATATCAGGTTTATTTCAAATGGATTAGAAAAGGCCACGAGTGCACAATCATTTAGCTGTGTAGCTCTGTGGCTGTGCTGACTCCCAGTGGTCACCAATGACACATGACACCGAGAGCTGCTGAGGCTCCCTGTTTTTTCCTGCAGGGCCAAGACAGGGAGGATTTGTCTGCATTGGCAGGCAGCAGCAGAACTTTATGATGTCAGCCTACTTGTGCATAATCAGTTCATGAAATGGGGATTCTTACGGCATCTTGAAAGTAATCATGTTGTTCTTAAATATAAGAGCTAGGGATCTGTTGAAGGAGAGTGTCAGTAGTTTGTGTGTGTGTGCGTGTGTGTGTGCACGCGCGCGCGCGCGCGCGCGTGCACTCACACAAGCTTGTGCTTCCTGTGCACACAGATCTCTTATGATTTCATGCAGTGTTGTCCAGGTTTTCTATTTGGAATGTTATCTTTGTTTTCACAGGTCAACAGCAAACATGTAAGTATGTAATCATATTTTCATAACCCTGGTTAAAAACATCTAAATTATTCTGCTGGATGCACTCAAAGAGTTTGTTGATTGCTTTTTGATGTATATCAGAGCTTCCTGCATGATTTTCTCCACAATGAAGTGAAAGGAAAACCCCTTTAACATGCTTACTCTTAGAATACATATACTGTAATCCATATTGTGTTAATTAACCTGCATCAGCACAAACCCATGGCCATGAAATAGAATGCCAATTGCCTTCTCACATTATTTTTCATTTCATCTGTATATATATATATATATATATATATATATATATCATATATATGTGTATGTGTGTGTGTGTGTGTATGTATATATCTAAGGGTCTGTGTGTATGCATGTTTATCTGTGTGCATCTGTGTATATATGTATGTGCGTATATGTGTCTGATGTGTGTGTGTGTGTATGCAGATATTACTTCATAGTATCTGATCGGCCTTCTCCAGTAGTCATTTAGTCTTTAGAACCATCAATGCCTATTTTTGACGTTCTGTGAAACAGCTGGGAGATGTAGATTTAGTTTCAGAATTTAACTTTATGACAGGAATCTCATGCATATTTTCTTCCTTCCCTCACATACAGTCCTTTGAATGACGGAGAGATTCTGGACTATTTCTTGGGATGAAACAGGAATTAAACATGGACTCCAGCTTCATCTTGGCTCCTTATGAACAAGGGGCTAGGGCTCTTGGGGACTGGCCACACCCAGATGCTCTTGGTTCTCCTATTCCACATATTGGCTTATCCCAGGGAAAGAAGATGGCACTTGAGGGCTGAAAGTGTATTCTCTAAAGTGAACACACAGGAAGATGATGTGTCTTCAAATAATAACCTTCAATTTCCATGCTTGAGTTTCACCAGATACATCAGACATGCACAGATTATTTCCAACAGAAATGTTTGTAACTGCTAGTAGTTAGATATTTCATGCTGCAGTGAGTCACTCAGGATTCTGGGCTCATGTGTTGCCTTTAGAGACCCAGCCCTTGCTTTTGGAGACTATGACCTTGAATCAACAGGCAGCTGATAGGCAAGGGCTGCCTATAAGAAGTGGAATGAAAGTGTGGAGATGAAACATGATTTCTGTGTTAGAAATAAAGTGGTGATCAGTCCCAACAAGACGCCAAAGTATCAAGGTTTTTAAACTTTAATGTAAGAGAGGACTCTTCTATTTGCTCACCAGTCACGAGACACTGGCTTTTGTTTTGTTTTGTTTTTATTTCCAGGCAAAAGGTAATCCTGAAGGGCCAGGGTATGACATGTCTACAGGCTGCACTCAGAAGTCTGGATTTCACTTCCAAGGCAAACATGAGGCTGGGGAATGGCATGATTGGATTTGCACTTTGGAAAGCTAAGTCTCTTAGATTGGAGAGGATAAATCAAAAAGGGAAAAGAACGTGATGAGAGAGAGAGGTAGCATTCTTTCCAGAGAACCAATGAGAGTCTGCAGAAGGGTGAACACAAGGGTGGTGAGGAGGGAAAATCAGTCACTTCTGTTCCTGCCCGAATCAATAATGCCAGGGCCCAAATCTCTGGGTTCATGTGGATGGCCAGCCACAGCCCCACCAGACTTCCCTTCTTCACCATGTCTCTTGTAGATGGAACATGGCTCTCCTCTGGTTGGCTCAGCTGTTGGCCAGCATCACCTCCTCTCATAAGCCTTGTTCTTTCTTGTTTGAACTCAAATGGGACAATGAATACCCACAGTGAAGCAGTTACCAGAACGTGTGAAACTTGGTTGTGGTCTTTCTGATGGTGGGATTGTTCCTTACAATACTACCATCAAAATGGCCTCCATCTGGTGGGCACCTTTTAAATATCCTATAAAATGATAAATTCATCAGCCTGATTGCCATTTCATCAACCAAAAGAAATTAAGAGTGCCTGCCTTTCTAGAGTTACAGCTAGAAAATGCTTCTGTCCATTCTGTACCACCGAATGGTAGCTGCAGACTGCAAGCTCATGTTGGGTTGGAGATTCCGTGGTGAATTATGTACATCCATGTAGACCAGCAGAGAGAAATGAGACAGGACTCCCAAGTTTATTGTCATCTTGAACTTATTATGTTATATGCACGTGTACATATTCTCAGAATGGGTATGTGTAATAAATGGAGAAAAATACCCCAGGTTAATTTCCTTGGACTACATCTGCTTATCCACTTCCACTCATGTTGTAGAATCATAGACACTGAATTTTAATGTTTGCTCTACCTTTTAAGTACACTTAAGGCTGTATTCTCAGGTCAAAATAAAACATGTTGTTATTACTATTCTGTCTTTCCATGATTTAGGAAATGTGACTAGTGTTCAGTGAGTAGGCTGAAAGCTGATTCTTTACCTCCTGTTCTAGGTGTTGTCTCCATTGATTCTTAATCTCTCTGGAAAAAGAAGTCATTGCCTAACCTTTTGTTTTTGACTACAAAGATGCTTCTAGTATCTGGAACACTTTCATTGTCCTGAGACCTAAGTCTCTCTGTCTCCATGCGTCTCTGTAGAGTCCCCAGAGCAACAGAGAGCTGGAAATTGCATTAGACTATGTTCTCACTTGGTTCTGCCCATAAATACTTAGTGACATTTGTGATGTCCCCCTAATCGTTCTTTCGCTTAAGAAACAGCTTGTTTTTCCTAGGATTATTTCTTTAGGAACATCCACTGTCAGTCTGTATAAAGCCCTCTTCTGGGCAAGATAGGAAATACCAAAAAAGAATGAAGGCATAAGAAAATAAGCAATAAGTTAGATTTCTAAAGCTTATTGTTCTGCATATGTGCATTTCTTCTGGTATTTTGAGGCAGTAGTTCTTCATTTTTCTTAATAACCAACTTCCTTTCATAATAAAAGGTGATGTGGCTTTGTGGTTGGAGTTCAAAGGGAGTTTAAAAGTCATTCTGTTGAACCATGTAGAATACAAAATGGCAATCCAGTTATCAGGCTTTTCTCAAATACTTGAAGAATAAGGAATTTATTACTCTTGAAGAAATCCCAATGTTTCCCAATTATAATGTTTTTTTCATGTATTAAAACAGAAGCTACATCTCCATGACAATTCTTTTTGCAATTCTTCTATGCACTCATGCCTTGCACGGCAAGCATTTGTAGAGCACTGTGTGAGGCATAGCGTTAGACTGGTAACTTGGCCCTGGCCTAGTGGGTTTTACAGTCTACTAGAGAGATGGACAACTAGCCAGAACATTACAATGTATTTCAACACCCCACAACAGTAGGAATGTAGATGCGCGATAAATGCACGGAGGAGAGGTATCAGCTCCTCACTTGAGTGACCAGAGAGCTTCCTCACACATCCTAGCGGAAGTTTGTGAGACACAACAGTGATTTTTAACATCTCGTGGCTGTCTTGAATACATCATTTCCCTCTAGTCCCTTTTATCCTAATCTAAAGATAAAGTAGTCCTTTCTATTTTCATTCATAGATTGTAGGTATGTCTCCAGCACCTCCTAATTTCTCATGAAATCACTTGTTAGGACAAGAACGAGGCTGGCTTGGCTGAATTTCACCTTAGAGAGCCCATGTTGGCTTCAGTGACAGCTGCTTTCCTCTCCAAGTGCACACCCACCCGCTACTTAATTTGGTTGGCCATGAGTCGTATTAGAAAGCGTTTGTTACTTAAGAATTACAGCTTTTTACCCATTTGCAGCTCATCGGTCTCTCTGGTTCCACGGGATTATTCAAGAATTACCGATGGTGGCTCTCCAACTGTATTTGCAAATTCTTCCTCCTGAGGGCAATTACCTGAGCCAAGACACAGTTTTCCTATCATCTCCACACTTTTAGTCTTGACGCCTTAATTGTGTTTACTCTCCCCTTTTCTGTTTGATGATCACCCTCTTTGGTGAAGATGATTATAAAGCAAAAGCAGTTTGTTTTACACCTCCTGATAATATTGCGCCATCTTTCTGAATAAGACAGCATCCTTTTCTTTTATTCTTACCTCTTTGTTTCAAACATAACGTAGTAAGCTTTGTTTGGAAACGGGCTCTGGATGTGCAGCAGAAGCTCGACCCCTGCCTCCACCTAAGTGCTGCCCCCGCCATCACCTGGGTTGTGTGTGACTCTTCTTTGTCTCCGCACTTTCTGTCATGCTAAGCTCAGCTCATGGCTCTGGTGTCCTCTTTTAAATGCTTCTTTGTCTCTTCTTCCTTTTCTTCCTCCTCCTTTAAGTCTTTAGTGGTGTAATTGTCCTTTCTTTTAATTTGTTTGCTTAAATAAATTGATCTGATTGGAAGATACTCCAAGTGACCACTATGCCTCTTTGTACCATTTCCCCTTTGTTAGTTTTACTAAAACATATATAATTAGATCTTCATTTTTGGTCCTCCAAGACTTCATGGAACATGTTTGCATTATCTATCTATCTATCTATCTATCTATCTATCTATCTATCTATCTATCATCTATATATCTAATTTATGTATGTGTCTATCTATATCTATCTATGTATCTGTGTATTTATCATCTATTTACAATTTATTCTTCTATTTGTGGTAGTTTTAATGTTATTGGCCCTATAATCCCATAATCCCATTAGGAGTGTCACTATTAGGAGCTGTGGCTTTGTTGGAGTGGGTGTGGCCTTGTTGGAGGAAGTGAGTTACTGTGGGGGCAGGCTTTGAGGTTTTATATACTTGAGAAATCGCCCAGTGTGTCAGCTGATTTCTTGTTACCTGAAAAACGCAGCAGCCTCAGCTCCAGCATCACCTCTGCCTGCACTCTGCCATGCTCCCTGCCATGACAGTAATTGACTGAACCTCTGAAACTGTAAGCAAGCCACCACAATTAAATGTTTTCTTTATAAGAGTTGCTGTGGTCACGGTGTCTTTTCACAGCAATAAAAACCCAAACTAAGACACTGTTTATCTACCTATAATCTATTCATCTATCTATCTATCTATCTATCTATCTATCTATCTATCTATCTATC